>JADANM010000147.1:5393186-5409031 GCA_026213755.1 Eurema hecabe | reverse complement strand
TGCTGCCATCTTCCCGTTTCAGCTTTGTCAGCTGGCTTTGCCCAATATACTTGTCCTTTGCGAACACTTTAGAGCCCTGGTTTCGCTCGATGGTCTCTCTAACACGGTTAGTATTAAAGAGACGTAAATCGTGTCGCATGGACTTGGATATACGTCTATTGAGCTGCCTATATGACTCCGCGTCATCGGGAGACTGCAGCGGTATCGAACGTCGTTCAGCCATGAGGTTCAGGGTTTGATGGGATAGTTTTTGAGGTCTATCTTTGCGGCGGGGTCTAAAAAACTTACATCCTACCGTGCGGACAGTTTCCACTAGCCCGTCGTTTATCTCGTCCACCGATTCAAAGTTCTTCAGGCAATCAAAGCGATTAGAGAGCTCGAGTTGAAAGTTTTCTGGGTTTTGAATGTGAGCACGAGTGGGTCGGAGCGTAGACTTCATCAGACTGGACCTTTCAAGTTTAACATTAATATTTAGTATGCCTCTCACAATGCGGTGATCGCTGCCGGTCTTTACCCTGTTAATCACAGAGACATCACTAAATATTCGTTTCTTGTCGGTCATTATGAAGTCTATCTCATTTCTCGTGGAACCATCGAGACTTAACCAGGTCCATTTCCTATGAGGAGGCTTTTGGAAGAAAGAGTTCATCATAAAGAATTCCTCTCTCTCCAGAAAGTCAGCCAGCCTCTGTCCTCTATGGTTCCGATGCCCATACCCAAATTGCCCGACTCTCAACTCACCCTCGCTTTTCTTACCCAACTTTGCGTTGAAGTCCCCCATAACAACAGTGAAGTAAGTTTTGGAGGTATGTATGGCCCTACTTATGTCCTCATACATAGCCTCTACTTCGTCATCGGAGTGTGTCGAAGTCGGTGCGTATACCTGAATGACCTTCAGCGAATATCTTTTGGATATTCTGAGTATTAGGTACGCCACCCTGCTCGACACACTGTCGATGGTTATAATGTTGTTTACGAGGGACTTGTGAACGAGAAACCCGACACCACCTTGGGACTGTTGGTCGCCCTCCCGGTGGTAGAGCAAGTTACCGGACTTCAGGGCTACGGTGTCCTCTCCCTCTCTACGAACTTCACATAGCCCTACAATGTCCCAGTGCAACCTGCTCAATTCCTCTTCCAGCTCGCAGATCTTCTCGTCAGTCCTCAAAGTGCGTATGTTGTGTGTTACCAGGGCCAGTTGTCGTTGGGATGGGTAGCCGGACGTCTGCCGGAGATTCTTCGCACCCCCTGCTCCGCCGTTACCGTGACCGCTACCCGCGTCCGGGATAACGGAGCTGCCGGGGACTGGGGGCCTGGTATTTGTGTTACTGATCATTGGGGGGGGGGTTTGCCAATACGCGCCACGCTTGGCAGGCGGGTTGGCGCGCGCAGTTGATGTGATGGTATGTAGAATCCGGAAGATGCTGCTGCCCATCTTCCGGTAGTTTTCCCATCTGCAGATTTCTACTGCAACCCGGGATGAGCGGGTGGGGGACTATTCATAACGCCGGTCACCCCACGGCTTTTGCCTGTATAATATTACTATAACTTAACAATATTAGTAATATTATATAGACGAATGTTTGTGTGTGTGTGACATCTACAATAGTAGATTATTATAAAATAAGCAATAAAAAGAATTATTTTATCAATAATGATTGCGCTATTTTCTGCTTCTCAAAAATATATAATCGAAAGACAAACTCATTATTTTATATCCATCGAATTTAATTCCTTACTATTAATTTGTTTTACTAAGAAAATAAATGATCGCACAATTATAAAGAAAGGAAACCAACGTCCGTTGCAATTAATTAAATTGTTTCACACGTAAATACAATAAAATAATAAATATATATACTGTATAAGTATTAGAATTTGTTTTGCCAACCCTACTTCCACTTTTTAATATCCTTTCCACCCTGCTATTATTTATTATACAGTACAACAGTAACCCCTTTTTCTTTTGACCGGCTACACGTTATTCGCCATGTCCAAAGTGTATATAAAACGCAGAAAATCAAGTATCAATTTCAGCAATTACCGTAAATTTCACTTTTTAAACAGGTTTGATATTTCTTATATATTTTTTATTAAATGTAATGAAATAATGACCTTTTATGACCTTTAAAATAATAGGTATTGACTTACAAATAATACCAAATTTGAAATTAGGTACACGACAGGAATTATAAACAACTAGCTGTCCGCCTTTCCGTCTGCGTGGACTAAACTTTGTCACTCCCCTCTATAACCCTTTTTCCAGTTAAAAACTAGCTTAAGTCTTTTTTCAGGCTCTAGACCATATGTGTACAAAATTTCATTACAATCGGTTCAATAGTTTTGGCGAGAAAGCGTAAACAGCTACATTCGCATTTATAATATTAAGTAGGGATTTAATAAATGCAAAATTGAACTCGTCCTACACCAATTTTCAACGGCAAATATAGCTTATAAATATTTAAAAAACAAGCGATTAGCTGCAATAATCTAACGCTTAAGGATGCTAGGACGTTTTAATTTGACCTCACTACATAGGTTCAAAGTAATTGCTACCTTCAAGTTTCCTAGATCACAGACACGAGATAGAGTTGTTTAACATTTAATTACGTTGTAAATGTGCATTATATTAGTTTTATTCATCCTTAAATATCCTTGTTTGTTCTTAATGCCAAAGATTGTGGCGATGTATTAAACATTTATGCTGGGGCCACACTCACGAGTTAACACGTTAATGGACGTTAACCATAGGTGTAGCCACAACTTAACGGAATAATTTGACAATGGCATTAACAACGCCATTTGGCGTTAGGCGATAGCTCAAGTGGCGGAACATCAAAGAGCTTAATGCGATGAAGCGGCCACAATTCATGAGCATTCACGTTAACCGTTGAAGTGTAGCCACCTATTTTAATGCGTAAGAAATTATCGCAATTATTATAGAGATAATGGGCATTGACGTTAAACGTTAGTGTTAGCTCCAGTATTATAAAGAGTAACTAACCTACTCTTCCGCACAAAGTCAATTGAATAGATTTGGAAATCTAGCATGGTAGAAAAACCCTTGATTACAAATATAACATAATGGAATAATAATTATATTAATCAGTAAATCATCTTATTTATCATAAAACAAAGTGTACAATAGTTAACTTTACATATATGTTTTGGCCCTTACCGGGTCCTCATCTAGTTTGTTCCATTGCTTTCTATTTTCTATTATGTATAAAATAATTTGTCTACTTAACATAATTTAACTAAAGAAAGTAACTAGGTAAATGTCACCAAAACTAGAGTAGAGGCACTTTCTCTAATCTGAACTTCTTTTAAAATTTGTATTACGAGTTGAAGAAGAAATTGGTTATGGCCGTACATAAATAGTCGGGATCCCTGCTCAAGAAAAATCAGTTAGTAATAAATATTTAAGAATCACCAAATCGACATATTTATACTTGCTACCTCTATTAGCTACCACAATCGAGAGTTTGGCATAGGAAATTATTGGGCGTCTCATCAAAATAAAGCTACTCACGAAAAATTAGCTTGATAGTAATCAATTGGAAAAATTGACCAGGGATCCCGGACTATATTGTCTTAGTTATAGTCAAGTATTAGTCGTGTTCACGAGTAGTAGCAATGTATAAATGAATCCTTTTTTTCCTTTGGTGTCGGTATCACGCGCGAATGGCTGGCCCGAATTCTCTTATTATTTTTTTGTTAAATTTGGTATTATGAGAAGAAGTAGTTTATAAGTTTGTAAGAAAAAAATAACATTTCACTTCTTTTTTTATTTATAAATATCTATAGATATGTATATTATATGTATAAGAGTTATAGCGTAAATGAAGTCGTGTCGGGTCTGCTAATTAAGAATTAAAAGAGAACGTATCTAAATTTCCAGACGATCGCGCCGTCCTAACAGACCTCCATCTGCACAATACTCACCCCTCAGCGAATTGGTTAGAACCAGTACCCCATCGGGCTTGCAATGTGCCTTGTTCTGCGGAGGCTCTCGATGCAAATATGAACTACCTTCCCACAAATCGACTGCAATACAGGGACTGTATTCTGATTGGTAAGTTGTATATATTATTTTTCTTAAACTTAACTAAGTCAAAGTCGAAGTCAAAAGTATCTTTATTCAACTAGGCTACATATAGTAACACTTCTGAATCGTCATGGTATTACAAAACAATTACCAACGTTTCGGAAGGCAGTTTCTACAAAGAAGAACCGGCAAGACACTTAGAGAGAGGAAACTAAGACAAGACATACGTTTGTACTAAATACAACCAGTGTGTAGAATTATACAAAAAAATACGTTTATTGCTTACTTTAAAAGTTTTTTTTTTTTTTTTTTTACTTTCAACTGTTTTTGTAAGAAATGATTGTCGTTCTTACACCTCTCTCGGTAAGCGAATGTCGAATCAAGACAGATAAATCGGAGAGACGACAAAAAACATTTTTATGGTCATTAAGATTGGTGATGACAAAAAAAAATTACAAGAAATATGTGTTAGATGCCTACTTTAAAAAAGATTTGTAAGAAATTATTGCCAGTTTGAATATTCTTAATTATTTAATTTAATTTAATTATTAATTATTCTACCGCATATATGATAACTCTTTTAAACATCTAATAGAATTAATTTCGCAAACTAAATTCATATAAATATTTAATTAAACGTACGGAAGTCACGCGACATTGAAATTTCTGTGAAAAGAGTTAATTTATTTACCTACAACTTTAAGTCGCTGTTATAAAAATATTTTTGTTAGGCTGGCTCACCTACATATGTTTTTACATCTGACATTCCACATGCAAAAAATCCTAGATGTATGTTTAAAGTAATGGTTCAGGCATATTTTTACGACTGTCCAAAGAGCCCAGGGTAGCTTGTCGTTTTATCAAATTTGAAAATTTCTCTGCCCCTAACACAGGTCAGAATTAATCGACTATGAAGTATTTTAACATTGAGATTTTCTGAGATTTTCTAACCTCAAATATGATACAAAATAGTATAATTAAATCCTTTAAATATTTGTTATAAATAACATTAAAAACTACGTCATCCACTACATTTAGTGCCGTTGTAAGTGTTTCAGGTTGGCCTGGAAAATATCGCTTCTTAACAATAAAGCCATTTAGTTAAATTGTATTCTATGTATGTGTAGTCCATTTCTTTGTGTTTGTCATTAAAGTGTCCTTATTTATTTTTATTGAAAGTGGTTGACGCTCGCCTGGTGCGGTACCACTCTCCTACAAATAGCCTACAAAAATCAAGTAGTAGCGTATCTTCAGAGACATCGTTGCATTTCGTTCGAACCGGAGGCCTCTAAAAATGGCTTATATAGTCATGACGCCGCCATTTACATGCGAAGTCTATATTTTATTATATTTCAACTTTGTTTATATACTATATTTGCAACGTTACGTGTTTTATTACGCGTCGAATTTATAAAAAATATAGGTACAAACTTTTTAAAAAATGTTTTTAGTATACAACTAAATTGTGTATATTGATCGGTGCAGGGTCACAGAAGATATTTTGGCGATGGCGCGGCCCAGCACCATCGGAATAGCTGCAAGGAATATTGTTCAACAATTTCATAGGTTTGTCACTATATAATCTAATGGTTAACTGAGTGTTTATAAAGATATAATCATTACCATTAGAAATATATCCATTTCTTCTTACCCGATGACGGCAAGAGAAGAGTTATGCTTATAAAAAGACTAGCTGTTTGTTGCTCGCGACTTCGTCCCCGTCGGATCTATTTCTATTATTATGTTTTAGTAAGTCAATCTTAGAAGATAGACGTATACTGTCGCGGACTTTTTTTTACATCATTTAAAGAGGAATAATTCTTTCATACATATTATTTTTGTATCTTGAACCGTTTTCGCAGCGCACGCAAAGGAAGCCCTGAAAGATGAATAATTTTCCCCGTTTTTTTCATATTTTCCATTATATCTTCGCTCCTATTAGTCGCAGCGTGATAATATGTAGCTTAAAGCCTTCCTCGATATATGGTCAATTCAATAATAATTGAATTTTTCATTTCGAACCAGTAGATCCTGAGATTAGCGCGTTCAAACAAACAAACAAACAAACAAACAAACTCTTCAGCTTTATATATTAGTAAGTATAGAATATAGATACAAGTCGTATTCCGTGGATAATATCAAAGTATATTATACATATTTGTTTGTCCTACTACTCAACGGATGTTAATAAAAAAGTCTTAGATATATTAAAAAAGAAAATTTCATTGCGTTGTACTATAGTTTTATTTAATTATCTCTTGATATGAAAAAGGTACTAATATTTATATGTAACATCTATTTATACCAAACTCAATGATCCTCAAAAATGCTTAAGTAAAACTTAGGTATATTATTATGTCATTATGATTTATATTACAAAAGTTATTCGGAAGGATTATCGCCTAAATACATATGTTTTTCGTGTAATAATTGTTGTTGTTTTCTAAGTGTTATCAATTAGAAGTAAAAAAAAGTATTGTAACGTATTTAAGGCATAGATATTAAGCGGTATTAAACTCAAAATGATAAATTTCAGCTGGGGTATCCGAACGGTAATAAATCTTCAGATGGCCGGCGAACATGCTAGCTGTGGACCTCCGTTAACACAATCTGGTTTCACTTACGATCCTGTCGTTTTTATGGCTAATGATAGTGAGTATAATTATTTTTTCAAAACTTTATTATTAACATGTATACTAAGGTTTATACCTTAAAATTGAATCACTCTATTGAGTGACGCATGAGAATCGGTTGCTTTAAAGATTTAAGCATACATTTTTTTTTTATTCTATGAAGTGGCGAGACGAGCTGGTCGCCCTCCTGATGGTACGAGAAACGCCAGCCCATAACCAATGTAGTGTTACCCAGAACTTTGCTCCGGGCAGGGGTGCACTACATCGACGCTCCCCACTTTGAGTCATTAGATGTTAAGACTCATTAGCCCAGTAATCACGCTGGCTACAGTGCCCTTTAGACCGGAGCACAGTGACATTTGCATATCACTGTTCAGGCGGTTGAATGTCTGGCACTGTGGGGGTACCCACCCAGTCGGTCTCCTGCGAAAGAGACCTACCCCCGGTAATACATAGGGATGTAGGAACAGAGACAGCGACTTTCTTTTATACTATGGAGTGATGTCACGTGGCGTGGTCTTTCTAGATTGGTCTTTTATTAATATCATTCCAACCAAAACGATATGGGGTATTTCAAGAAAAGAGTTGTATATTATATTTGTCCTACAAACATTATTTTTTTATATACCTGTAATTGACCTTTTGTCGGGAAATCTTTTGCTTATTTAACTAGTTTTATTCGTCGTGTAGGCTCTTTAAGTATAGTGGATTTCTTTAGGGTAGGTAACAATAGGTCCAGCGTTTATACATATTTAAATTCTCTCAACCCATATATCAGAGAAATGGCAATACTTATGAAAATTGTGTTAAGCCACTATTGTAGAGAACTGATGATCTACAATTTTTTGAAACCATTTATGCTGTAAAACCGTTGAGTTGAACGCAAAAAACCTTATTTTTGCAAACTTGATGGGTCTTTTCCCAATTCATTTATAATAAATAGTATTCTCAATTCTTACGATTTTTAGCTGTATGGAAGCTATTCACTACCTTCAAAGTCTCTATTTGACTGGACTAAATTACTTTTAGAGTAAGTATCAAAGTAGCTTTTGATATTTCAAATTTTTGATTGATTAATGAGTTTTATCTGAAAATCAAATATGTCTGTGGTAAATTCTAGATTTAAGTGATATTATATTCAGACATTTGTCAATTCTAGAATTAACAAAGGCATTAAGTAAAAACTAGTTCTAACTAGGAAAAACGCTTCTATCTACTAACTAATTTTAAACGTAACATATCCATTATCTAGTTGCCATGATATAGACGCTTACGGTCAAATACTCATACGCGAATCAATTTTAAGCACGTCTCAAGGCTTGTCATTTTGACAGATTTGTATAGCGAACTGTCAAATCGTTTAGTAGTAGTAATAGAGTTTCAGTATTCCACCACTAGATGGCGCTGTGTTAAAATTTTCGTTTGATTTAAAACTTTTTAACAGTATACTACTACAATTTCGCCTGGCCTGACTACGGAGAGGCAAGTCTCAGCAGTCTTCTCGATATGGCTAAGGTCCTGTCTTTCGCCTTGCAAGAGGGAAGAGTAGCTATCCACTGTCATGCAGGTAAGTCTTTTGATTTAGATTTTCCACCCACCATCTTTTCGTTTCATTTATTTGACTCAACGTATGTATCGGTCGGTTAATTTTTAAATAACACATTAATTGAAATATAAAATTATTGCGCACATAACATGTTTAATATAATACCATTGTAATTTATTTAACTAAAATTTAAGGAACACAAAATTTTAAATTTATTAAAACTGTACTATGAGTTTTTGTCCTAAATAGTTCGAAATATAATGCGTCATACACTATAACATTTGAATATCATTCATAAATTTTAAATGTCAGAGATGACAAAAAGTCAGTTAGATAAAATCATAAAATTCTTCGATATGGTGAATTGTAACATCTGTAGGTACAGTTCACCACAAGTATATAAAGCAATTTAAAAATGACAGAAAAATTTCTTCTTTGTTCACGATACATAGTTATAATTATATACAACACATTTAGAATTTAGAAATATCATACATTTTCAATTTTGAAGATATTCATAATCTTCTTCATAAACTTATGTAGTGGACCTCTCAATTGAACGTCTCAGATTAACGTAGGAGATACCGGAATTGAACCTTCTTCAACTATCGTAAAGAATAATAGAGGTTCCAATTCAAAACCTTAAACACATTCGTTGCATTACTCACGTGTAAAGTTCTTTAAGTACGAGTAAGACAAATATACATATTTGCTTCCTAATTGAAAGAGAATTCGAGGACACTAAAAAATAAATTAGCAATGAATTAGGTCTAACGCACATGAGTATAATTATTTGCATTCCTTGCCTTAGGAGATATGTTGATACTCGTGGAATCGTACGCCTCGTAGACGCAGGTAGGGCAGGCGACGCGGGCGCTGCGTGACTCGTTTCAGTGTTCTGTGTTGTCCTAGTATCGATAGTACGTTTAGAAGATAACACTCGCGTATATACCTTTTTTTTTAGAGGGAAATGCTTTTAGGCATACCCGCCGCGTGGCTGATGGTAAAGTGCGACGGGTTATGTGGGACTCGCCTGGCCATTGGGGGTGTTGTGCAGCACGCTACATGCGCCGCACGGCCAGGAATACCCACTAAAACCCTCTGCCACTCTTAACCCTTGTGTCGGAGCGGGGGATCACTTGCGCAATTCCGCCTGCTGACCCCGACAGGACTCCCGTATATACCTACGTATAAAATAATAATTATTGTTGGTAAACAAAAAGTGTAGAAAATCTTTTAATTTTGGTGATATTTCTAACAAAAAGCCAACGCCGTATTATAACGTAAAAAGATAAATAAAATAACAATAATTTATAAAAATTACGACGCACATAAAACAGCACTGACGCTTCTAAAAAAGCTAAAAGAATTATGATCGTCTTTAATATAACTTTTTCAATCGACAACTGAGATATTATATTATTTCCACCAGTACTTACTACACATATTGAACTATCTTCGGTTGCGGTACGAGATACAATCGATATCCATTTTTGTTTTTGGTATATGTAGTATAATCTAATGTCAGAACTGCGTGCGAACCTAGCATAGTATAAAGCAACAGCCTATCTTTCATCCACAAAAAAAAATCAAAACATATGTCATTGTTTTTTTGGAAGACATTTAAAATTATTGTCTAAACTGTATCATCTTTAGGAGACTGATTAGGCCTCAAACGCACCAATGACTAGATTAGTTTTGAGATATTTTAGATCTCCAAAGCACCAGCTGAAAGTCCTTTGAAAATTATAGCGCAGGGAACGTGTTAATGTGGCAAAATCGGTTTTTTAAAAATTATAACAGATGTCATTAAGTAATTTCAAAAAAGGGATTAAGTCTATTTACATAGATCGTCGCCGCAGTGCATCGCATTAATTCGTATGTTTTTTGTAGATTTCAAATTTTCCACATTTATAGGGTAAATTTCTTATAGCAGTAACATTGTCGGTGGGCTCGTGTGCGTGTCATCGAGTATAAGAACGTGCTTTTTACACTTACATGTATAACACAGTTTTTGCTTCACTTCAGTCTATGATTCTATGAGTTATACGTCTATGCCTCTAGGGGATATCTATCGCGATTTTCACGAAGAAGAAATTTAAGTAGTATATTACAGTCGGGTACAAAAGTACAAAGAATTATTCGAAGTTACAAATCAACACAACACTAATATAGGTACACTTATTGTTTTTAACATACAATTGTTTTCGCGCTAAAAACGCGTCCTAAATTCATTGAAAATACTGTTTAGAAAAACATCATATTATTAAATAAGTAATTGAATTAACTATTTTAATAAGTTATTTCAATTTGTGTGAATGTTTAAAACAATTGAATCGTTTAATTTTATTTTCTATACATTGTTTATTTCTATAAATATACAAGTTTTGTAAAAGTGCCGTTCCGCAAATACGGATGTAACAGAAAAAATAGTGATATTAATTTTATTATTGGAAATATAGCACAGTTTCAAGCAAAAACGGCCATTTTGGTAAACAAGGCCGCTTCTTATACCTATATTATTATCCGAATGCGTCACAATTTCTGAACATTTAGAATAAAATTTAAAGCTACACGTGTTATAAATATAAACCCCTTGACTGAAAATTGAAGCATTTCTAAATTTCGCGTTATACAAACAGCATGTATTTTATAATATTTTTCATATTAAAATTTCTGTTTGCTGTGACATTGCTTGTAACACTTGCTATTTTGGTATATAAGTTTCGGAATGAGCCACGGGCCGGCGTGTGTCGCTGCAAGACTAAGTTAGATGGGAAAACTGCTTTGGTCACCGGCGGGAACTCTGGCATTGGTTATGAAGCAGCTAAGGACCTAGCTAAGCGCGGTGCGCGAGTCATCATCGCTGACTTCCAGAACGCCGAACAATCTGTCGCTGAAATAAAACGATTAACTGGAAACAAGAATGTGGAGTACCGTGAGTTACATCTAGAAAGCTTTGATAGCGTCGTCAAGTTTGCAGAAGATATTAACAAAACTGTTGATCATTTGGATATATTAGTGAACAACGCCGGCACAGGAGTTTCAGACGGGCGCCCAACGAAAGATGGAAATAATATAATTATGCAGGTTAATTATATGAGCCCTTTTCTTCTGACTGCACTGTTGTTAGACAAATTAATCGGGTCGAAACCAAGTCGCATTGTTGTCACTGCATCAGCGGCGTTACAATTTGCAAAGTTAAATCTAGATGATTTGTTCGGAATAGACCAAACAAACGCTAAGAGTTATTCGAATAGCAAGCTATGCGACGTTCTATGGGCGAAGGCCTTAGGTAAAAGGTTACCGCAAGGAGTCACTATAAACTCTCTACATCCGGGAATCGTCAAGACAAATTTACTGTATTCGATTCGCAATAAGTTCATTCGAAATTTCTTATTCTTGGCTATCGGCATCTTCTTCAAGACACCGGAGCAAGGTGCTCAGACAATTATACATTTGTGTTCCGTTGATGAGATGGAAAATTCATCAGGTAAGCATTACGTAGACTGTAGAATAGCCAAGGTTGATAACGAGGGTGAACTAGACGATGTTGTTGATAAAGTGTGGCACAAAACTGTAGCAGCTTTAAGAGAGTATTACAGGAAGAAAGGTAAAGAGTTTCGACCTAGCGACAGTGTAGTCTTTTAATCAAAAATTACAACGATAATAATCTGTGTACGTTTTATGGAAAGGCTTACGTTGAGTGATTTATTTAAACTGATAAGAATAGAATTTATTTCTTTTACAAATAAACAATTGTAGTTCAAATGTTTTATTATAAATTCTTTGTGTCACCTGCTTTAAAGGATATAATGTTTAATTTAAGTCAGAGCTAAAATAGCGCTAGCATTAATCGCAAATAACCTTTGTCGTACACAATTACAGGCTATGTACAGACAATTATGTTCAAGATATAATAAAAACAATTTCCTTCTATTACATTGTAAGACTTCCTGTGGATATTATATATGTAGTTGACATTCAACAATGTACCCTTCATACATTGTCGAATATCAACTACATATAATCAATTTTAGATAAATTTTGTCTTCAGTTGTTACCTTAAACAAATTATTTAAGAGTTATCTAGGCTATCCCATCTTAATTGATATCCGTGTTTTTAACAAATAAATTTAATTTAAATGACTTGGAAAAAACGAAAACACGCTATTATTATAAAGTAATTTCTCTTTTCACTAACTGAAGGTATTTTAAGTTTTATCCATTTATCACCGCTCCCTTAGCACTATCAAATGTCGTTTGTCGGACATCCTTTATTGTATTACGCACCCTCGACGGACAAAATTTGGTTCACATGTATTTTATTCCATAACATAACAAATAATGTTATCTTTAACGATCTAAGAAAAGAATCACCAGTAGTCTCCTAAGATATGTTCTTTAATAAAATAAATAAATAAATAAAATAAAATAAAATAAAATAGCCTTTATTACTTACTACTTACATAAATTAAATTTTACATTTCCTAAAATTATAAAACACTGGTAGTAATCGCCTCTGCGGCGTAGGCCTCTCCTAAACCTCTCCATAACTCTCTCTCTCGAGCTTTTTGCATCCACTGGTTACCACACCTGTGACTATATATGTCCCTCCATCTTTTTACGGGTCGCCCTCTACTCCTTTTCATGTCCCTTGGTATCCATTCGGTTAGGCGTTTTGTCCATCTATTATTCATCCTGCAAACATGTCCTGCCCATTGCCAACTCAGTAATCTAATTCTCTTTCTTACATCTATAAGTTTTGTCTTGCCTCTGATCTCACTGTTGCTAATTTTATCCGTTAATTTTATTCCTAACATGCTTCTCTCCATCTTTCTTTGGCATATTGCTATTTTTTCTTCATCTTCTTTTTTCATAGACCATGTCTGACAGCCGTATGTTAGGGATGGTAATATTGTTGTTTCGTAAACTTTCTTCTTAATATTTATACTTACTGTGTTGTTTTTCATAATTTCTCTCAAGCTCCAATATTTTTTCCATGCTATAGTTACCCTATGATATGTTCTTTAGACCTTTCTAAAGAACCGAAAAAATTTAAAAGCCAGGAAGATTATGCATTTGCGGAAGATTCTGCGAAGGTGACCGTGACCCCTAACCACTCCGATGAGTAAGAACACAGTGGGGTTGTGTTCAATAGAAGTCCCACATAATGAATGGTTCAAACCTTGAGGACCATAGGTATCCTAATCCTATAAGGATTTCCTCACTGTTCAAAAAGATAATTATGCATATAGGCCCACATTACAAAAGGCGAGATATCCATCAAATATTTACCAACATAATTCCAATAAAAATAAAATAAATCCGGATCCTCATGGAAAAGGAAACCCGTATATGTATATATATAACATATGACCAATATCACATGTGCCACTTCATGATAATTCATCAAATTGATCCGAAGTTTCGATTAAGGTCAAGACACACTCAAAGGTGAACTAAATACATTTTTTTTACTAAATAATTAATTAAAGGACGCCAACATGACGCACATGTCATTAACAGACCTATAGTTTAAAATATTAATATTTACAATTTCGAATTACAGTTGCGACACTTATAGGCGTCCACAACAATACACAAAAACGTAATTTACGTTAGAACATAACATAGGGGGCAAACGACCAGTCGAGCCACCAGGTGGAAAGTGGTCATCGCTGCCCATCATCACTTGCGGAGTTTGACAGCTCTGTCGCAAGAATACTAAAGATCAAACACATAAAAAAAACTGATTAAGTGTTTAAAAAGTATTGCACTAGTTTCCATTAAATTTGCTTTTAAAACCAATGTGACGCTTGCTATATTATTGTGAAAATAATGTAAACATTCCTAAATACAAACGCAAAAAATCTTAATGATGACTAACGTAAATCGGGCAAATAATATTAATTAGGGTTGCGTTAATAGTAAAAGAAAATATATCTAATTACGATACATATCTTAACACAGTCAGAAAAAAATCTTGACAGTCTTAATTATATGAACATTGAAATCACAATTTATGAGGATAATTATTACTTTACCGACCGTTTTATAATATTATTATATATAATACTCTGTTAGAAACACAAATCATTCAACGTACTAGCGCCATGCAATAAACATGTTTTCTATAATTTTATATTTATTACAAATTGTGCTAGGCCTTATTGTGCTTGCGACAATCAGCCTATTGATATACAAGATCATTTATGAGCCCCGGGCAGGAGTCTGTCGCTGCAACACTAGACTAGATGGAAAAACGGCTCTCGTCACCGGTGGGAATGTTGGCATCGGCTATGAAACCGCTAAGGACTTGGCAAAACGTGGGGCTAGAGTCATCATCGCTGACTACCAGAACGCAGAACAAACCGTGGCGGAGATACAACGATTAACTGGAAACAAGAACGTGGAATACCGGGAGCTACATCTTGAGAGTTTTGACGGTGTTGTGAAGTTTGCGGAAGATATTAACAAAACTGTTGATCGGCTGGATATATTGGTGAATAACGCGGGCACTGCCCGCCCAGGAACACTACCAGCTACGAAAGATGGTATAAGCTTAATAATGCAAGTGAATTATTTTGGACCATTTCTGTTAACTGCACTTTTGTTGGACAAATTAATAGCGTCGAAGCCAAGTCGGGTTGTTATTGTAGCGTCAGCTGCGTACAAATATGCACAGTTTAAATTGGACGACTTGATAGGGGTTCACGTGAAACGGTATTTAGTTTCTTACTCAAATAGCAAGCTATGCAATATTTTGTGGATGAAAGCTCTAGCCAAAAGACTGCCGCGTGGAGTCACTGTGAACTCGGTACATCCAGGCATTGTTAACACGCCAATTTATCAAGCTATACACTTACCATACGTGCGCAGTTTGATATATATGATTATCAATATTTTCTTCAAAACACCAGAACAAGGTGCTCAGACGAGTATACATCTATGTGCGGTCGACGAGTCGGAGAACTCAACGGGAAACCATTACAGCGATTGTAAAATAGCCAAGATTCGCAATGAAAGGGAACTCGATGCTCTCGTGGAAAAGGTGTGGAATAAAACAGTGGTCATCTTAAAAGACTATTATCAGAAGAGAGGCAAAGAATTCTGCCCTAGTAAGAGTTTGTTGTTTTAATCGTTAATGTAATTTAGATAATGAACTGCAGGAATTCATGTTGTTAATCTATTTATAAATTTTCAATATTTAGAATTGTTAAGGTTATGCATTGGTTAAGTAAAGTCATAGACCATGGTGCGTGGCACGTGTTGTATATTAAAATGTTTTTCTAGTATAATAACGTAGGTACATGTACCTATATATAATAAGAATGATGAATAAAATGAATACACAACATTAAGTTTTCCATTCCTGGGAAATCCATTTACGGATAACAGCCTTATCCCGAAGTTGCGTAATGCCTCGCCTAGAACACGTGTAAACTGTTCTGCGAACCCTACCCGCTGCAGTTAAACAGAAAACCGTGGGGTTTTGGTACGTACAATTCCGACATAAGCCATGGTACTTTCCCCTATCCATGGGCATCCTATGAGAATTTCTTCACGCTGGAAAATATATTTGTAATTAACATTTGTATTTTTCTGGGTAATCGGT
>JADANM010000147.1:5370132-5386051 GCA_026213755.1 Eurema hecabe | reverse complement strand
GTTATTGTTGTATATTGTAACTAAGAGTAATAAATAAATAAATAAAAATAAATAATCTATATAATGTTATATGTTATCCATTAATATTAAATTTTAATTCTGAGCATGTTGTGGACGCCAGTAAGTATGGC
This sequence comes from Eurema hecabe, assembly GCA_026213755.1. Taxonomy (NCBI): domain Eukaryota; kingdom Metazoa; phylum Arthropoda; class Insecta; order Lepidoptera; family Pieridae; genus Terias; species Terias hecabe. The sequence continues at coordinate 5,385,920 of JADANM010000147.1, read as the reverse complement.
GACATTATGTCAAATGTAAATATTTTAAATTGTAATATGCCTATATGTTTTTAATGTACGTTATGTTGGCGACCCCTTATTGTAAACAAATAAACAAACAGTGAAGGTGCAAAAAGTGGCGATATTTCTCTTGGAACAGTAAAGATTACGATACTCCATTGAAATGTAGTAGTTTAGTCATAGGTTAATAATATTATTGGACAAATTTGAATAGAAATAGTGATTTTAATATTAACAACTGCTTTAAATACAACTGTCCTTTGAGGGACGCATTTAATTAATAATAAATAATTAATTATTCTAATCACAAGTTACATACACACTTTCAATAAAGTGCGAAAAGTACTAATCATTCACCGTACTCGTGCCATACAATAAACATGTTAATTGTAGTTATTTATTTATTACAAGTTGTACTTGGTGTTATTGCATTTGGAGCGATCTGTATTTTAATATACAAGATAATTTATGAGCCCCGGGCCGGAGTCTGACGCTGCAACACTAGGCTGGATGGAAAATCGCTCTAGTCACCGGCGGGAATGTTGGCATCGGCTATGAAACCGCTAAGGACTTAGCAAAACGTGGGGCCAGAGTCATCATCGCTGACTACCAGAACGCTGAAAAAACCGTAGCTGAAATACAAAGACTAACTGGAAACAAGAACGTGGAATATCGGGAGCTACATCTCGAGGATTTTGACAGTATTGTGAAGTTTGCGGAAGATATTTACACAACAGTTGATTATCTGGATATATTGGTCAATAACGCGGGAACCGCATGTCAAGGAAATCGACCGACTAAAGATGGTATAAGCTTAATAATGCAAGTTAACTATTTTGGACCATTTCTTTTAACTGCACTTCTGATGGATAAATTACTAGCGTCGAAGCCAAGCCGGGTCGTAATAGTAGCATCAGCTGCGTACAAATATGCTCAGTTTAAGTTGGATGACATAATTGGTATACACGAGAAAAGAGCTTTCATAGCTTACTCAAATAGCAAGCTGTGTGATATTTTGTGGATGAAAGCTCTAGCCAAAAGACTGCCTCGTGGAGTCACTGTGAACTCGGTACATCCAGGCATTGTTAACACGCAAATATTTAAACATATAGACATACGATACCTACGCAGTTTGATATACATGATTATCATCTATACATCTTTGTTCGGTCGACGTGTTGGACAATTCTACAGGAAATCTGTATGCAGATTATAAAATAGTCAAGATTCAGAATAAATAAATAAATAAATATTTTCAGGACATTTATACACAGCGCCATCTAGTTCCAAACTAAGCAGAAGCTTGTGTTATGGCAACTAGATAACGGAATAAATTACATACTTTTCTTTCGTAAATACATACATACAATACACATTAACACCCAGACCCCAGAAAAATACAAATGTAAATTACAAATATATTTTCCGGGATCGAACCCACGACCCTTCGCACAGAAAGCAGTTGTGCTACCACTGCGCCAAGCGGTCATCATTCAGGTCGGAATGAAAGTGTATTTGACGATCTTGTCGAAAAGTTGTGGTATAGAACATTGGCGATTTTGAAAGAATATCTGAAGAGGGGTGAAGAATTCCGTTCTAGTAAAAGTATATTGTTTTAAAAGTTTTTTATCATCTTCTTTAATAATGAATGCTAAATACACAATGGGTAAATGAAGTTGGAGCATCCTCCTATTTCACATGCTTGATTCCCTTTTGACAGAGAACTTTTTGTTTTTCACTTTTTCAAAGGTCTGTAATTCGAACGTCAAGCATTTAGCTCTGCAACTTGACTTCGACGAAGGAGAATTAGATATTTTACGCAAAACATTGTTTTAAAATAATTGCTCTGTATGTTTAAGAGGCTTCAGATCACAAACAAGATTTACTTTCTAACAAAATCGTATTTAAATATTTTTTTTATGGAATAATAATATAAACAGTATAATATTCTCAGTGTAAGTCATCAAAATACAACTGCTTTGCATTGTTACATTTTACCTACCTACATATAATAAACATAATTGATAGAATTGTTTTATGTTAATTATCCTTTATTGTCACGGAAACTAATAATGGCGTAGTTGTTGGAGGGATTTTTACTTTTCAATGATTTATTTACTATCAAAACCCTATTTTTAGGAGTCAAAACGGAGTCTTTTTATATTATATTAAGTACTACTCTTAATGTTTTTCATTTTACTTTGAATGGAAATGCCAAAATCTGCTCGACAAATCGCATATGATTATCTTTATCATATAACTAGACATTTCAAAAGCATTAAATTGTAATAAAATGTGTTAAGATTCATATTATACGTATTTGCGTTCTTTAAACTAGTTTTAATTCGTTTCGATTAATTAAAACATATTTTCCTCTTTATGTTTTACTATACGATAGCGCAGGACTCTCGTCAGCATTATTAATATTTAACCAAAAATTCTGCATTGATTTTTACATAACAACTTAATAAGCAAAACGAACACACAGAAATTAATACCGAGACGTACAGTACGGAACGGACTAACAAAAACAATAGTTAAAGAATTAAAATATATAATTATTATTCATAAAATAATATTACACTTTTAAGAGCGACCGTGTCAACATGTGGCTCGAAATAGCATTTATATTTTTTTACATAATTCTAGGACTTTTGTTTCTGTACTCTCTTCTCGTTGTGTTTGTATTATGTCTTAGATTATCGATGGAGCCTTTGAAATCTACGACGTGCAAGTGTAAAGCTTCACTGGATGGCAAAATAGTGCTCGTGACCGGAGGAAACTCCGGGATCGGTTTCGAAACTGCTTTGGGCTTAGCTTCGCGCGGCGCAAGAGTCATCATTGCAGACATCAGTGACTGTGAGGAATCTGTCAACCGGATCATCGCCGCTACCAACAACAAACAAGTGGAATACCGACACATAAACCTCGCCGACTTTAAAAGTATCAGAGAGTTTGCAGACAATTTCAATAAAACTGTTCCATATTTGGACATTTTGGTCAACAACGCCGGGTGTATCATGCGAAGCAGACAGATCACAGAAGATGGTATAGATATGATCATGCAAGTTAACTATATTGGACCGTTTTTATTGACTCAATTTTTATTGGAGAAACTTATTCAAAGACAGAGTCGTATAGTGACGGTGTCGTCAGCGGTATACCCAAAGGGTCAGATACATTTAAAAGACCTGGCAGGGCTCAATACGAGGTACTTCTTGCAGTCTTACAGGAATAGTAAGCTATGCACAGTTCTCTGGACAAAAGCTTTGGCGAAGAGATTGCCAGAAAACGTAACTGCCTTCTGCCTGCATCCAGGAATGGTTTCTACGAACATAGTAACTTTGATGAATCCTTTAATGGATCAGTTTATGAAGCGTACAATATCTTTGGTAGTGAAAACGCCGTTTGCGGGGGCTCAGACTACCATCCACGTGTGTATAGCTCCTGGTATAGAAAAGGACACAGGAGGATACTTTGCAGAATGCGAACTAAAACCGTGCAAGATCATAAAAAAGGAAGAAAAGCTTGCCGAAGATTTGTGGAATGAAACCTCTAGTTTGTTAATAGATCATGTGTCATAATTAATAGGGCATGTACCCATAATGTATGCAAGAGAGATATTAATGTGGAAAGGACCTTACATATGTGAAATTTGTTTATGAAAATTAGTGTTAATTATGAAAACCAGTGGCTGATTTTTTCTCGGCCCAGATAGACACGTATCTGATGTAATTAAGTGATTTAAATAATTTTTCACGAATAATTTTAGTAAATAGCTGAGTTTTGATTTGTCTTAAATTGCTGTGTTTTTCTTTGTTTACAATTTATTCTTTTATACAGTATAATATAATATATTGATTTATTCCTGACCCTATCGTAATTATCGCTACGTACCTATCGCTATTTACCCCATTCATTTTCAATTTAAGTATAATATTTATTACATTATTAAGTATAATAAAACTGCAAAATCCACGTCACATGAATATTCAATAACACGCAAAAAATTTAAATTTTAAAACATTTTATGAACATAATATCGTGAGGATAAACAATTATAATGTTATTAGCCTCTGAATAATATAAAAACCCAAATAGTTTGTATCTGGTACTGCGCAATTCGTTCTTATATTTTTAATAAACTATATAAAGCTAAAGAGTTTGTTTGTTTGAACGCGATAATATCAAAAACTACTGGTTCGAATTGAAAAATTATTTTTGTATGGAATAGACAATTTATCGAAGAAAGCTTTAGGCTATATAACATTACGCTGCGACTAAAAGGAGCGAAGAAATAATGGAAAAAGAAATCGACGGGGACTAAGTCGCGAGCAACGGCTAGTTAAAACAACATTTAAATATATTTTCCCACTGACATACCCATATTGAATAAAGTATATTATAATACTGAGTAATTAATTGAAAATCTCATAAAATTATTACATTTTCAAGTATCTAAGTAGTAAAATAAAAGAACAAAATTTAGAAGGAAAATATCGTATAAATATTTTCGCATTAAACTTTTGAATATTAATTTTAATCTTAAGAAATAACTTTGAAAATAATATTATTAAATTAGGGGGCGTAATTTTTATTTTATGCCACTTAAAAGATTGATCATAAAAAACAATTATTGGTTTTTACTTTGCAGTCCATGATGGAACTGATGACCAATCTGTTATTAAGTGCTCAGTTAAGACTATTGCTTTTAAATAAAGATTAAGATTATCTGTAATCTGTTTTATAGAAGACACAAAAATTCCTTTTGTACGCATTTTTAAGTGAATAATCTTTATCAATACTTGGTCAAAAGACGTATTGACATGTTTTTACCCGCATTTATACATGTATAATACACAAAAACCCACCTCTTGAATTACTCCATCTATAATAATAAGATTTTAAGCATTCTATCTTCGTAATTCAAGGAATAGACTAAAACAATATGGAAATCGGTTCAGCTGTTATCGGGTTATGCACCTACATCATAATAATCATGATATTAACAACTTTTTATCGTACACTAAAGATAAGAGAAATAACATTACAGCTGCGAAAGGCGGTCTTATCACTATAGAGATCTCTTGCAGACAACCTGAGACTAAAACGTGACATAGTAATTTGGCGATTTATAATAATTTAATATAAAATTATAAAGATTTTTTGTTGGGACTTTTCAGCCCGTTCAATTCTCTTTCTTCCCTTTCTCGGAACAACACGTGATTAGAATTATCATATTTCAAACGCGATAGAGCGTAATCATAATGATTATATGATTTTTATTACGTCATATCAAAGATCGATTTTTCCTTATTTTTTTAAACAAAGAGATTATTAATACATCGTAATAACACTAACAAACACATACACACTCACGCACTATAATATAAAGTTACTTTGATAAATAACAAATCAATTTCAACACTTGCAAAGCATGAATCCTTTGTGAAAATAATAAATAATCCTACATAAAAACACCGCGACACTCATCTATAACAATGATATAATTGTTCCAATCGCTAAAAAACCTCTTTAGAAACACATAAATTGCCAACAATCGATCTTTAGTTATTATATCGAGGCATAACTGGACCGTTTCAACATGTGGCTTGTTGTAGCAAAAGCCCTTTTGTATACGATTCTAGTGATCCTTACAATATATTGCTTTCTTACGATATGTCTGATTATAGCGAAGGTTACGACCGAACCGCTTAAAGCTATGTGCAAATGTACTGCTAGGCTTGACGACAAAACTGTTCTGGTGACTGGTGGAAATTCTGGTATTGGATTTGAAACTGCTAAGGATTTAGCAAGGCGCGGAGCAAGAGTCATCATCGCAGACGTCAATAATGCGGAAGGATCTGTCAAGGATATTATAACAGCCACAGGTAATAAGAAAGTCGAATATCGACATCTAAACTTGGCTGATTTCAAAAGCATAAGAGCTTTCGCCAATGAATTCAACAACACGGTCGACCATTTAGACATTTTAGTCAACAACGCCGGTTGTCTGATCGAAACTCGACAGATAACTAAAAACGGTATAGATATGATCATGCAAGTCAACTATTTCGGGCCGTATCTTTTAACAAATCTGATAATGGAGAAATTGTTGAAAAGGAAAAGCCGTATCGTGATTGTGGCGTCCGGTATGTACTATAAAGGAGATGTGGATTTTAAGGACCTGTGTGGGTTGAAAACTAGGAACTTCTTCAAAAGATATATGAATAGTAAGCTATGTACTGTTTTGTGGACGAAGGCGTTATCGCAGAAGTTGCCGGAAAACGTTTCCGTTTTCTGCTTACATCCAGGGATGGTTTCCACTAACATTTTCCTTATGGGCAAGAGTTCTATCGGGAAATATGTAAGGAAATCTATTGATTGGGTCGTGAGAACACCATACGAAGGGGCTCAGACGAGTATACATGCTTGTATAGCACCGGATATTGAGAAATATACGGGAAGCTATTTTTCAAATTGTCGTCTATCTCCAATGGTGAAGATTAAAAATGAAGAGACTCTTATTGAAGATCTGTGGAATGAAACCGCTATACTCATAAAGGACAAAGAGTTGTAAATATTTTGAAGGTTAAATTTTTCTGCCTGAGTAAACATAAATTGTAATAAATTAGTTTAACATTTTAATAGTTTTTGTTTATTTTTGTGCTTAAAGACTTCCTTCATTGATAAGTAAAGACTCGCCTCGACTTATGAATTTTACATGAATTTAACATAATATAAACTATCCTCTTGAGTAAGGTTGCCATTCGTCCGAGTTTCCCCTATTTGTACTAGTTTGGAAGATCCTGGATCCTTGGACCACAACTATATATGTACATATTTACATTGTCATTATCAATACAAAAATCTACGTATTCAAAGTCAAAGTCAAAAGTATCTGTATTCAACTAGGTTACATATAGTATCACTGTCATGGTACAAAACATTTACCACCGCGCCGGTTCGAAAAGCCTCTACAGAGAAGAAATGTCAAGAAACTCTGATAGTTGCTCTTTTTAAAAATAAGAAGATACTATTGTAAATATGTACAAATAAACAAAAACTCAACTATTACAATATTTATTCATGAAAAAGGTCACGGTCCTGCGAGCATTAATAAATATCATTCCCAGGGTTTTTTTCTATCTTCAATATATTCATTAAGTGTATAATACGCCTTTTTGATTAGACATTTTCAACAAGGCTTCTAAACTTGAAATAAGTCAGATCCTTAACGTAACATTACATAAAATAGTATACTCAGCTCAACTATGGAGACCTTTTAGTAGAACCAATAGAAAACTTTTTTTAAAGAATTGAAGGCCTCAAAAAGCTATGGACTTGGTATGTAGAGCTAGGAAAGAATTAGTAGTACTAGCGGAGCCGTGCCCACTTCGTTGGGCATAATGTTAACAATCCTTTTTTACCCGACTACGGCAAAGCCAAAGGAGGGTTATGATTTTGACAGGCTATGTATGTATGTATGTATGTTCATCTGTTCCCTCGTAACTTCTAAACCACTAATCAGAATTCGACAAATGACATATCATTAGAAGCGTCTTAATTGTCCGCTGGTTATAGGCTATATAGATTTTCACCAAATTCAATGTGGCGCCCTCTAGCGGACAAAATATACAGAGTAAAAAAATAAAGTTAAGCTAGATATGCCGTGTTTGGTATCATTTTAAAGCGCTTCACTTGTACATTTCGAATATATATATTACTAGCATTTGCTTGTGACTTTACCTGTATTCATGGGGTACTTTTATACTTTTTCAGCGTCGTTTTTTGTCGTAGTTGGGTTTTAGTTTTTTTACTTTATCTTGTTTATATAGCCTATGACACTCAGCAATAATGTGGTTGGTCTATTTGTGAAAGAATTTTTAAAATCGGTTCATGTTCTACGAGATTACCCTTTACAATTTAACAAACACACAAACTTTACTTCTTTATAATATTAGTATAGATTAGTAATTTATTAATAGTCATTAAATTACTTATTGATGATAAACATATCAAAGATAAACAATAATTATGAAATCGTAAATGATAATTTTTTTAATAAGATTTTAATGATATAATACGACAATTTAATACTCGCAATGAAAACAATTATGTTGCAAGGATTTATAAGTAATTGATTTTTATATTTTTTTGTTAATACACTTATTTGTAAACAATCCTGTGTAATTGATGTTACCTTGACACGCGGCTTGCGCTGGATATCTTTGTTTGGACCGAAATACTTAGGGGGCTTAATCGACCTCTTATTTATTTATTTATTGATCCTTTATTACATTTATATATAATTGACTAATTATACAGAGTTAAAATATAAGTACAGAAATGTAAAAGGCGGCCTTATCACTAAGAAAAAATTTCATCCGGGCAACCTTTCATAAAAATTTGTAAAGACTGGATTGGTATGTATATAGATTAAATAGGTATAGATATAAAAATGTGATATGAAGGACTAGCGACCCGCCCCGACTTCGCTCGCATATAGTATGCATGTTTTAGAAAGAAAGAAAGGAAGAAGATTTTATACATATTAACCTTTCTCTGGAATCACTCTATCTATTAATAAAACCCGCGAGAGTATCGGTTGCATAGTATTCGAAATGTAATCATGCATGGTGTCAAACAGAAAATTAATAGGAATCGACTTTTTTTATACTACATGAGGATTCCTACGATATCAAAAATAGACAATAACAAGGAAATGCTTTATCGTCATACCTATAAATTGAAGTGAATTAAATCAATTACAAAACAGTTATTACTGACCTATCCATACTTACAAATAAGTGTTATAATTGCACTCGCAACAATGCCAGTACACCTGTACTCAATGTACTCAATTGTAGACAATTATATGGTTAAGTTAATTATTATCAGTTCGTAATATCATTTTTGTATCTGCCGCTCACTCAAATTTTTATAATCATACAAAAAAAAATAAACGTCATTGTTAAATGTCATACGAAAGGCGGCGTATTAAGAAAAATAAAACTGTTTAAATTTTTAACCGACTTCAAAAAAGGAGGTTTGTCAATTCAACCGTATGTATGTTTTTTATGTTTGTTCGGGCATTTACTTTTATTTTTATTTTTTGTATGAATGGTAGAAGTCGGTGCCAAGTAAAACGAAAACTGTTTGTACGGTTATATTGGTTCGATATTGTAGGTATAGATTGTTGTAGCATTTACTTGGTACCGACTTCGAAATAATAAAATAACTATTAAACCATTTCTATATACTAAACTAGCTGTTGCCCGCGACTCCGTCCACGTGGACTGGACTGACATATAAACTTTGACCCCCCCTTTTAAGCCTTTATTTTCAGTTAAAAAGTAGCCTTGTTGCTTCTCAGGCTCTAGACCATTTGTGTGACCAGTTTTAGTTGTGTGATGGAAAGACAGACAGACTGAGACAGCAGATTATAACTGCGGAAGTAACTCTGTCTGCCTGTTTGTCTGTCTGCATCACGCTATAACCTAACATTTCGTTATTTAACTTTTAGGTCTAGGCAGAACCGGCGTTTTAATAGCTTGTTACCTCGTCTATTCACTACGGATTCGTGCAAATGACGCAATTCGATTGGTAAGAAAGAAACGCCCGCGGTCCGTGCAGACGAGCGGTCAGATACTGTGCGTGCAACAGTTCGAACATTATATACTGCCGCAAACGGTCGTTTTCAGCTCCAAGTGAGTATGATACAATTTATCTAATACTTACTTTCTAATTAAAGAAGTAAAGTTTTTGTGTTTGTTATATTGTAAAGGGAAATCTCGGGATCTACTGAACCGATTTAAAAAAATCTCTCACCAATAGAAAGCTATCCTACTATTGCTGAGTAGCTGAAAATACCGAAAAGGATAATTAACAATATGCCCAATGAAGTTGGCACGGGTCAGCTAGCTTATAAATCATTAATTTCGACTTTAATGTAATATTGACTGACATTACAGACTGACTAAAAATTTTGAATTTGTATTTAAATTTTAATTTATTCGTTTTGCTTATTTTTTTGCTGCTGCATGCCTTTTTCTGCTGCATTTGTTGGTTAAGGGATCATTTTTTGAATAAATAATAATTAATAACATGTACAGCTATTTAAATATCTACGATTTACATTGTCATCTGTTATAAAACAACTACAATTATAAAATTAAACATAGCAATGTCAATTAAAAACTTAGCTTAATTAAGCTTAAACACATTCACACATTTTGCAAAGATAGAAAGAGATAATGTTCTATTTAACACAAATAAGGCGATAGTCTCTTTCTATAATAAATAAAAAGAAAAATTAATACACTTATTTTTATTATTATAATTCCAGGGAGTCTCTCATGCTGACGAAGGATGCGAAATCATCTGAGTTTACGTTACGACAATATTTGTATCGACAACGCGCTACATTGCACGGTCTTGATGAACGAGTGTTTCGGGAATTGCCTAAGGTGATGCAATTTATTGGGAATTATGTTTGCTTCTCGTTTGATGGTATAAGTCTTATGTAAGGGTATTTATATAAACATCTTTAGACTAGACTAGGGGACAGAAAACCTTTTTCCAAGAATTATTAAGTGGTAAAGGTTGCCAAGACAGTCATGGGCAAGTGCCCAGCTAAGTAGCTAAGTAGCTATCCTACTGTTAATGGGTGAAGGTCGCTTGCCATCAGATAAAGCCTTTCCTTCAGCTGCCCATCATCCCGCTTGGACAACTATCACGAAAAGTTTCGAAAAAGTCGCGAAAAGTGTACAACTTTTTTTATTTTTCTGTCTTAATGTTTTCCATCTAGTCCCCTCTCGTAACATAATTACAATAAGGAACTACGTTCCAATATTAATCAACCTTTTTACAGATTGTGTATTGCCACAACTAACTTGTATAATAATATACTAATATACTAGTGTTATTAATGCGAAAGTAACTGTCTGTATGTCTGTTTCACGCTAAAACTACTGAACCGATTAGAACGTAATTTGGTACACAGATGGTCTAGACTCTAGAGCCTGGGGAAGGACATTGGCTACTTTTTTTTTAATGAACCCCCAAAAGGTTGCGCGGGGGTTTGAAACTTTTTATAATTTAATTGAGCCTGAGTTAAAACATAGGCTACTTTTTAACTAGGAAAAAGGGTTATAAGAGGAGAAGGGGGTGTCAAAGTTTATATGATAGTCCACGCGGACGGAGTCACGGGCAACCGCTAGTAATAAGACAAATTTAATACATTTCAATAATAATCCACCTTTTTACAGATCGTGTACTGCCTCTGTGAACGTTTACTGAAGTTGTGTGGGTGCCACAAGAGCGCCGGCCTGGACTACAGCGTTAAGAACAAGCCATTTTACAAGTCATTTCTATGTTACAAGCTCAAGCAAGGATGCCCGCCCGATTTAACAACTCCTGAGGAAATTACACATGGTAAAACATATAGTGTAGAACAAACTTGACAATGATATTATATTAGGTTATTACCTATATGTTAGATATGCGCAAAATTTTGAAGATGCAAAAACATCCTAATTCTAATTAATAATTCCTAATTAATAATCTGATCACAGGTCTCGTCAGTAACGTTTGCACGTAATTCCAGGCAGCAGCTTTTAATTTGTGCTCATTGCCAAGTCACTATAATTATAATCTAAAAAAACTATTGATACAATTACTAAATATTGATTTATAACTACAAATTAATTTGGACTTGGCTTCTATGAGATCTCAAAACTTTTTACGATAGAAAGACTGCATCGAGAGACTTGGCATTTTTTTACATCAAATGTTTTTCATTGGATTTATCTCGTATTTTATAGTATATGTATTTTAATAATAATAATTTTGAAAGTTTTTGTTATAATCTCTACTTTGAAGAATATTCAATTATACTACTTATCATAACTATATAGAACTTGCGGAAAAATATTAGAATTAATAATAAAACTTAAAATGGGTACACTTGTACTCGGCACTTAATTTATTCAATCATCAAACAGGTTTAATATATTAAATACATAATGATCTAACTAAAATTTACATCTACATAACGAATACAAGCCTAGACGATTATTTACTATGCGGAACAAGATTTTTATTGAAATTGATAACATTAAAAATTCCTTGGTTATTTCCGTTTCCTTGGCTAGCCAGTAGCCATATTGCAATGTACAATATATAAGTGCCTAAATATTATAATTCAATAAATATAAATTAAAAGAAAATATATGAACCAAAAATGAAAGTGAAGTGCTTTGAGGATACTGTAGTTAAAAATATAAACCTTTAATGAAATTGCTTATTAACACATGCCATTACGTTGTATTTTTCTGTACCTTTTCGGTTAAAAAAATACCACAGCTTCCAGTCGGTTCCTTTCTTTTTATAATACTTTTTGAAGCGGATGTAGGTATAAGTAGCGTCACGAAACTTTATCGCTGAACGAAACCTGCGCAGAAGCAAAAATAAGATGTCGAGGGGACGGCGCGGCACGCGGGGCGCGTGATCGTCGGGTGCGCGAGCGTTGATTGATTGTCCCAGTCGTGTTGTCTTTGAGCACCAATACGTCGATTACGAGCGCGATTCTACCGATGCGCAGCTATTCTCGTCCAGCGCTAAACATTCGTGACGCGACCTATACCTACATTAAATAATGGCCATATGATAAACCATGTGTGTAAAACACATAACCTCAAAATGAACGAAATTATTTCATTATCTCAATTGCAACAAAAAAATACTTGCATAATTATATGAGATACATTTTATACGACTGAATATTAAGAGTTTGATCTTAAAAAATGACATCATCATCGCATGAAACGCTCTGATAGCAGTCATTTAATTATTTTTTTTTATTTTAATTATATTTCCACCGGGTTTTATTTTCTTGGGTAATGTAAGCGTTTTAAACTTATACTCGTAAAGAAGCATATAGCCTATATTTAACGTTGACAAATGTTTTGTAATACCATGACGATTCAAAAGTGTTACTTTATGTAGCCTTATTGAATAAAGATACTTTTGACTTTGACTTTGACTTTGACAAAATTTCAAATGTCACATTGTCTATGACCAAATACTTTCAGGTCAAACTCCAGTACTGCCGATGGTGGAATGGAGGGACCCTATAGATGAGGATGTGGAACGAAACCTGGAATCAGTCAGCAGGTTCACTGGAGGAGGGTTAGCTGCTGTTCAGGTTTATGAAGTACGTATAGTGGAAGGGAAATTTATTATTAACGAAAGTGTATTATAATTATAAAAAAATCCTTAAACTTTAATTAAATTAATAATGACATGATTATTTATAGAATCCTAACTGACCCGGCGAACTGCGTATCGCTCTATAATCATGAAATATCAAAAAAGTGAAATGCTGATATTTCCTTACATAAGAACCTTCTCCCAATAATAACAAATACAACAAAAATTATGTCGGAAAAGGGGTTTCATGTATAAATATATAGATTTTAGTAAAAGTAGACGGTATTGCCTCTAAAGTAGTTATATTTGGCAGTTTGCAACATAAAACAGATTTAGATGTAAATATGTTAAAAAAAACTATTGGTTAAGAATATATTAAACTAGATCTAAACAAATTACATAATAAAAAAAACTAATTTTTGGAACGTGGCTTTTAATTTAGATTCTATGCTAGGTACTTTTTCAACTGAATATTTTTTTTTAATAAAGTATTGAAATATTTTTTTTTATTTCTAGGCCTTTATTATTGATCACCAAAGTCTTCCAGAAGAAAAACTAAAGTATTTTAAGCAACTGCGGAATGAAATCAATCAAAGAAAAGACGCTATGGCCAAAATAGACGACGAGGTATTTATTATTATTAGTTAAACACAAATTAGTTCAATTACACTGATACATTACATAAGATATATACTTTAAATAATCGGGTGAGGCTATGTTGGGGAACACGGCCGTTGGTTTTAACGAGAGACGTCTATGTTAGCGAATCACTTTTAAAGTACAAGATTGTAATGAAAACAAGATTGCCGCTGTTTTAATAGCGAGCAGACTATGTTTTGTTTCTAAGACCAATAGTTTTTTAATTATTAAGGTACGATGATATAGTCCGTTTCGTTACGGTCTACTTTTGAAACCCGCATGTTTCAGCGCGATTTTAAAGACGTTCCACGTCAAAATATTTTTTTTATAATATCAATATAGACTACTTATTTATTTGGTATTTTTATTCAAGTTCATTGTATTTCTTAGTAGGTACTGACCGATAAATGCACAATTAAAAAAAAATTATTTAATCTGTATTTCTTTTTTCAGTTATGGCAATTGTCAATGTTTAATATGGTACCATATCATAAATTTGTTTCAGGAGGACCCAATAATTATAACAGGATTATTGTTTGAGTGGTTGGAAGGTTTGAAACGTCCAATTTTAGACAAAGAAGATTTATCGAACATCGTCAGTCGATCTACTAATGTTGAGACTTGCATTAAGGCTCTGCAGATGGTATTTTTTATTTTTATATGAAACTGTAATAATAAAATTTATACACTACGCACTTTTGTTGGTAATTATTGCTAGGATAACAATTTCGTACCTATGTGTTAATCTATCGGCTTTTGAAACTTAAGCCAAACTTTTTTGTTAGTTTAGATTAGAAAATTCTAAAATCATTTTAGAAGATCCAAAAACTATATCAATACCTTCATTACAGAAAATATAAATTCAACAATTGACACATTTAATTATTTATAATATCATATTATACAAATTAAATTCTTTAATAAAAATGTGTAATACGTAGTTTTTTTTTCAGGAGGATATAATGCTACTTGAATATTTGCTACGTTTCGTAATAAGACTGCGCCCTCTAGTGGCGAGTAAAAAAGTCGATATTCTAAAACGTCTTCTTGCTTCATTATCTCACCAAACGACCACGATAAATGGCAATGTTCTTCCAAAAAATCCCTTCCCTAAATTAAGGGAAGGAACAAGCAGTCATGTTATTAATTTCATGTTACGGATGGTTGTCGAAATACAAAAAGATATCGCTAAACCAAGTCGAGATGAAGTTGATGTTATAATCCCACCGAGACGAGTTAAAATTAAAGCATGGAATTAAAATTTGTTTTATTTTACATGTTGTTTTTTGGGATATTGGGATGTTGGGTTGTGGATATACAAAATTTAAAAGATAAAATTAATGCGCTAGAGCTGCAATCTAAAAGAAACACTAAACAAGAAAATAGGGATCTATCTGACTATCTAATTATGACCAAAGAGTATAATAATAATACAAACGAACAACAATAAATACTATTTACGTTCTTAAAACAATATAAGATATTTCGATATAAAAAGCTTCATTTCACGCAAGCAACTAGTTGTCGAACTATTTACTTGCGTTAAATCAGAATTTAAATTATTTTATATTTAATATTATAAAAGTTGAGATTGTATCATTGTAACAATTTAATGTAAAATAATTATTTGTATCGGTTACGTATGATGCTTATTAGATTTTTTAATATTCAATGCGAATAAAACACACAGATACAAAACGCGTAAATGTCACTTTTGACGTAGATATATTTATATTTTACCTGTTATAATTAAACTGCAACCGTGTCATCGCTTTACTTACACGTTGTCATAAATTACGATAAAAATAATATTTATGCTGTTTATCAGATTTTGTTAACAATCACACAATTTTCGGAACATATCGCAAATATGTCGTCTACTGAAGATAGCTCTCAACTTAAAGCAGGACATCCTCCTGCAGGTTAGTGTTTTTTTT
>JADANM010000147.1:5315285-5334078 GCA_026213755.1 Eurema hecabe | reverse complement strand
AAGTAGCTGAAACTAATTACACCCACTAACTAATTATAGCTACTACTACCACTATAGCCAATAGTTACCTTTGGCTTCCACAAAGTCCCCAACTGCTCCAAATTAATTCTACCATCGTTGGAGTCAGCAGCCACTTCGACAGCCTGAACTAACGTCCTCACACCATCTTTGCTGATCTTACCGTGTTCATACTGACGCCAGTACGAAATCTTCATTGCTTTAAGAACGCGTTGATTTGCTTCCCTGAAATATATCATATTGTTCTTAAGCATTTAAATTAAATCCAGACATTTGCTACGGAGAAAAGATTAAATATTTTATATAGGTTAAAATCTTTTAATTTGAAACAACTGCAACACTTAATAATAAATTTTGCCCTGCAAAGTTATTTGAAGTTTTATATTTTTTATGTATTTACAATACACACATTACAAACAAGTATCAAACGTAATTTTTCTATTTTAACTAATGTTTCTTTTTTTAAACTTAGGTATGTGGCAAACGAGCAGGCGAGCTACCTGCTGGAAAATGATCATCACCGCACATGAACACTCGCACAGCTTGACAGCTCTAGAGTGGGTTGCCGACCTTTTAAAAAGATTTACGCTCTCTTGGGTTGTCTCAAGTGAAGCCGCTGGTAAAAGCTAGTTAACTATGAATAGTTTTACCTCATCATCTCAGCTATTTCTTTCTTAGTAGGCTCGTTAGGTATTTCCCGCTCACAATCAGGACATGTTGTGTAATGGTAGCCCATGTAAGTGTCGTCATCACTGTCCTCATCGCGACCAGACATTTGCAGCTGGTATGGATGCTTTATAGTCGTGTCTGTGCAGCAGACAGCGGACAGTTAACTACGAAACTTTTGTTCAGAACAAGGATTTTACAACTTATTACGAATTAGTCAACATGCTGTGTTATTATTAATAAATCACAATTAACAAATTTCGCCGATAACATTATTAACAGTCTCGAATGTCCAACCGCATAGAGGAGTGATAGTGCTTTAACCAAGGCTATGTTCTAAATACTATTCAAAGCTCTTACAAAACCCAGTCAACATTCCAAATAGAACCTAGATAATAGATACCAAAATTTCTTATACATATAATAATATATTTTTGAAATTTCAATAATGAGAATGGGGCATAACACGAAAACTTGCAGAACCTTGACAAAAGAAAAAAATTTGGATGAAGCACTAACTGGATGTAACAAGATCCCAATTGGCATCAGCTAAGAATTTATCCATTTTCAACATCGATATGCATCGATCTCTCGTCATCATAACGCGTTTCACACAATTGGTCATATTCGCTTTCTTTGCGAGAGAAATCTCCGCCAAGCCGAGGATTTTAAGCACTTTCGTTATTGTGGTTGCATTTATCAGTAAAGATAAAAGAACCAGGCCAGCTGTTTGTATGATAAATATCTAAAAACAGAACACTTTTTTGAGAGATGTGGAACCATGTATTTCCACATTTAACCGTAGAACCGATAGAAAGCTTTTTTTTTTAATTTATTAGATTAAGAGCCTGATTATTTAAGAAAGTTTGTTGTGTCTTATTTTTTGAGATAATTTAATCAAATATAGAGGAAAATATCTTCAACTTACCTCTCCAGCATCAGCTACAATGGGAGTTTGAAGCACGATCAAAGCCAGGCACAATGATAATGGACCTCTCAGTCCACCCCAGACGCATGCCATCGCATGTTGCCACGACATTCCATACCCTATGTGCCTTAGAACAGGTGTCATAGCTGCATACACCAACAATCTCGACGTATACACAGTCGTATAAGTCACAAATATTAACGCACACTGACGAACGCTTATAACGTAACACAGCTTCTCAAATATCACAACACCCACTATTGTAAATACCAGCGTATTCGCTATGTGAATCAGAATTCGCCAGAAATGCGACACCACTTGCTCAACTTCAGCAGAAACTGTTGACTTCCTTTTACTGACCATAACGCCAGCTATTATCGTTCCCAATAACCCCGAGACGTAGAAAAACTTCTCTCCAATGTAATACGTTAAATAAGCTCCAGCTAACGTCACGGTTACAGAACATAAAAGATCATAGTATGTCAAGGATAACAGTCCTGAAGTTATTTTTCCCATTACAATGCCCAAAAGGATTCCTCCTCCTGCATAGCGCAGGAGCAGTAATGAAATTTGTGAAGCATCAGTTAGCGCCATAGCTAAATAACCAAATATTGCCGTAAATTCTATCATTACCGTCACATCTCCTATTAGCCCTTCGCCCAGGAGCAGTACGCTTATGTATTTCCCTTTAGTCAGTTCTTTCAACTGTGTAACGATTTCTACAGGATAGATGGGCGAGCAGACAATACCAAATAGGAGAGCTGTCGCGAAATTCCAAGAAGTTTCTATCAGATAATACGCCATAAAAGCAGCTATAAGCGCAGTTAGTAGAACTCCGAAAACTCCAACGATGACAATTTGTGGAAAACTTTTCCAGAACGAATGGGGATCGACCGAGTAAGAGGTAAAGAATACAATGGTTGGAAGGAACACTGTTAGCAGTAAGTCTACGTCTATGTAGCAGACTTCCACAAAGGGTTTAAACCTTGGATATCGATGGGCAATAAACCCCAAAATTCCACCAAACATAAACATGATAATTCTGTACGGTACACGAATATTCGTACAAAGAATAACAGCTCTTACGATAACTCCAAAAAGAAGAGTCATGAAGATGAAAAAGAAAGCTAAAGATGTAGGATAAGCTAGAGAAGGTCTATTAGGATCATTAAACCGAATACTTTCATCTGTATCTTTAATTTTAAGAGGATTATCAGGCCTTGCACTTGAATTTGCTTCTGGTTTTAAAGCAGCCTGAAGTTGTACTTCACTTTTAGTTCTATTGATAGACGAACGCCCTTCATTGTATGATAGAAACGCAAAAAATATATAAAATAATAAGAATGTTTTGAATGACATGTCTGAAGTAACTGAAACATGGCCTTATAGATCTTGGGTTGGGTATTTAATGAAACTAAAAATATTCTCAATTATTTAATACATTAACACATAATAAATTAATTTTTATCCCAGGTCAACTGTAAAATTGAAATAACCCCTTTTTTTAAGTATAAAAATTATTAATATTTTCCAGTCCAGTCGGTAAATTACTCTTATAATATATTATTATTGTCACTAAAATGGTTTCACATAATTAGAACTGTCAAAACCTTTATGTTATAATGTCCATTGTTTTAAACTTATAAAAAACCGCGCGTTAAACGCAGTGTAAACGCTAGATCAATCTTTAGGGAACAACAGTCTTATTCCCCCAGTTGATTTCCTAGGACTCTTATAAGGTGAGAATTTTTGCGGAGTCTTTCTGGGGGATCTTCTGGGAGAGACCATCTCTACTTCAAACTCTTTTCTCTCTAACTCTTTCAACTCTTTATAAGCCTGCTCCAACATGCGACGTTTCCAATCTTCGTATGGTTCTACTTTCGGTTCCGGTGATTTATCTTCTTTTACATTTATGTCTACCTCCATCTCATTTTCATCTAAAATGTGTGATTAGCAATAAACTCAAATAAGAAATTATTTCATTAAATACAGTAACTTGAAGTAGGGTAATGTCATATTAACATTATAATTAAACTTATGTAATTCACCCTATTTTTTCTTTTTAAAGGGCAGTAACGCATTCGCGATACTTCAAACCAATTACCGTTATTCATAAGTGATGGTGAAAACTTATCAGATTATCAAAGACTAAAAAAAAATTCACATTAAATATGATTTTTTTTTTTCACTTTTCTACTAATTTCTAATAGATTATATACATATTATACATATTATAAAAACAAATCATCAAATATATTAGTAAGTCTATTTAAGTAACTATTTATTACAGTAATTCTTGGGGTATGGTATGGTATCACGGACTGATATCCGCAACCATCCACGTTAAGGCGCGGTTTTTGCATGAGGATTTCACTCGATCTGGGGATATAACTGAGTCCCACCCTTATTGCGGTATAAGGATAACATGTGGGACTAGGTTAGATTAAACATCAACTATGTGGCCTTTTTTTCCGTGGGGAAATGCACACGCATACCTACGATCCTGGGGGTGAGAAAGTAGGTTATGTCGGACTCAAACCGACTAAAACCCCACGGTGTCCCACTGTTCCGCGCGTGACGGGGTCACGGGTGCTCTGGCGGACTCTTCCGCAGCCCCGTCAGCGGGGGCCCGTAACCGGGCCGCCTCAGTGATGGTGTGCTGACACCTTCAGCCGGTTGTTGTCACTGCTGTTACGGCAGGTTATGATCGGAACACCGGATCATAACCTGCCACGCCGAGCGATGGGCATGCCCCCGCTCCATCACTCGGCGCCCCTACTTAGGGTGGTAGGTTGCGGATGGATGCAACGTAGGTTGCGGATGGATGCAACAACTATGTGGCCTTAAGCCAACTTGTTTAATAAATTAATAATAATAATAATAGGACATACCATTAGTAACTTTCACTTTAGGCGGTCTGCCCCGTTTTTTGACATTGACAGAAGCAAACTTTTCATCAACAAACTTTGTCCATTCCACATCTAATTTACTCCACTGTCCCGGCTTCAATCTCGACTTGTCAATTATCTTACTCTTTGTCACTTTTACTTTGTTAATTCTGAAAAGATTAATTATATGATTTATAGCCTTTCATATGTAAAGCTCAAAAATTCATGAATAAAAATATAAACATAATTTGGTGTTAAAATGTTTTGTTTCAATTACAATACTTTAGCTGCTTCCTGTATAAGCCTACAAATAACTAGGTTTTTAGAATAATTATTATAAATAATTGATATTAGAATAATTCAAATATTAATTAAAATTTATAAAGACCAGATGTCATAAGACTAAAAAAATATGAAAATATATTGATGAAGGAAGGATGTATGATCTAATATTGAAATGACAAAAGAGAAGGCTACTTACCTACATGCTTGAAAGACAGCCATACATACATATTGTGACATTGTTGTATCTATATCCTGAAAATGTTGACAGAATTTAAAATCATTGTGTATGGTTATGCAGTTACTTAGTTATGTTATATGCTTTAAATTTGTATGGTTATATTAATAATATTAATAATAAAAATTCTTAATTTTCAAGAAAAAAAAACTAAAGAAGAAAATTACAGCAAAAACGTGTTTTGACAATTGGCAGCCTTATCACTAATAGTGATGTCTTACAGCCAACTAGTAGTAGCAGTAAAGCTGATCAATAATTATACAATTATTCATTGAAATATGAAAGCTATATAGATAAAAGAAAGAGAGATTATGACTACGATCCTTGGCTGAAGAAAAATTATTGCAAACTGAGCACCATGGCTCACTGGGTGTAAAAAGTTTATTATATGTTAGTCGATCTCGGGGTTCCAACAGTGAAACAAGACATACAAAACAAAACAGCATGATATAAGAGTAGAATACTAAATCACCCCAACTACTTGGCTTCATTACTTATAGAAGAAAAAATTGTTTTCAATAGACTTAGAAGAAAATTTACACAAGACCTTCCTAAATAGATGTGTATAGAAAATAAGTAGGGGTGTGACTGGGCACCTACTATACAAGACACATAAACATATTTAACCTATTGCCCATTGTTCTTACAGTAACAGATTGCAGTATGAAAAAGGAAAAAATATATATATATGTTAGTCAATTCAGGATAAGGTAGGTCAACTAAATACATGCAGTACTTATTGTATATTAAAAATAAGCCAATGAACCCTATATTTCAGGAACCAGTAGCTTCTCCCATTTGATAAAGATACAGAGATACATACTCGACTGCAATTAAAAAACTATTCAAGAAAAGTATGTGATGTATTTACAAACTTTAGCTATAACAATTTAGAAACTAAATCTCAGAAAATTAAACATACCATTTTAGAGCTTTTCTTATATTCGGCTAATATATTCTCAGCCAATGTTTGGACTCCACTACATTGCATGTTAAGGCAGAGAATAGAGACCGTTAGATTGTCATTATTCAATTCTAGAAGATTCTCTATTACTTTTCTACTGTTGTTGTAGCTTGGGCCTCTTAAGCCAGAGTATTTAATTGCCGTTTTCTGAAAAAAATAATAAACAAAACATTTAGGTTACTTTTGTACCGGTTTTTATTATTTTTAGCTATTAAGGTGTTATATCAGATTCAGAAAAATGGTAAAGAGTTAACAAACTATTGATTAAAAAATATGGAATTTAAGGGTGTTAGAATTGTTAATTTAAATTAAAT
Organism: Eurema hecabe; assembly: GCA_026213755.1. Taxonomy (NCBI): domain Eukaryota; kingdom Metazoa; phylum Arthropoda; class Insecta; order Lepidoptera; family Pieridae; genus Terias; species Terias hecabe. The sequence continues at coordinate 5,327,780 of JADANM010000147.1, read as the reverse complement.
TGTTAATTTAAGTTAAATTTGTAAACTTGTAAAAATATACTTAAAAATAAAATTTATGGTTTTGGAAGTTTTATGGTATGCATACAAGTTATGACATAGATCGGTTCAGAGTATATTACATATTAAAACAAACTCCTGTATATAGCAATTACTTACCTGATCTAAATCAGCACTAAACAAGGATGCCGCCAAATCTAAACAAATAACAACTTTGCTTGTATCTGTTAAATTATAACCACTAATTGTCTTCGTCTGCAGCAAGCGTTCGAACTCTGCAGCCTTACTGTAAACATATTTATTCACATTTATTAATTAAAATTTTCTTAGAACTAGTAGGTAATATAGGTAACAACAAATAGGTACCTCAAAACTTTTTCTTCGTCGGCGAGTCCTAATTTTGTTGCTAATAGTAGAAGCGTTTTAGATAAAGCCATATTTGGTGTAACAAAATATATCTTAACTTTCACTTATAGGAATTGTTACATTTACTTATGACACGTTTCATAATTCATTTATTTCATTTTATATATATTTTTAAACTTAGCCGCTCGTTAGTGAACTCGACCGAACAAGACATATTGCGCTTGACAATTGTCAAGTTGACAGTTAAGTGATGACAAATGTCAAATTACAAACCTATGTATAATCTATAATGTAGATTTGTAAAAAATATCGAATTCCTAAATTTGTATTTTTAAGAAATGAATAAAATTACTTACGAATAAATATCTACAAAGTTGTTCATAATGCCCATAATGTTGTGTTTAATGAGATAATTTATAATTTCTATCATATTAATCATAGTCGTGTTGTCTTTCTCGCACCAATACGTCAATTACGAGCGCGATTCTACCGATGCGCAGCTATTCTCGTCCAGCGCTAAACATAAATGACGCGTACTATACACTATGGACAAAAAAAATAAATCAACTGTCACTCAACACTTGTATGATAGTGAAGTAACAGACAACAGCTGATCAAGAGCGTTTTATTGTTATCTGTGATAATCACAAAAGTCAGAAGTATATCGCTCGTGATATTAATTAAATTTTAAATAACATATTTGTTTATAAAAAGAGCTTATTAAAATCCCTTCCGAAATATTCCATGGTCTAAGGAACAAAAAATAAAACTTAAGATGATTTAAGAATCGCAGCCTTTTCAAGTGGCGACAACGGCGCTAATATGAACTAACTTAACATGTTTAAATTATTCTTATAACATTGCCGCTTCATTGCCAATTTAAACCATTATAAATACTATTTATTTTTTCATTAAATACTTTCTGCTTAGTTACCGTCAAAATATACACTTTATTTTTATCGGGGACAAATTGAATAAGTTGTACAAACTCTTGACCACGCCCCATTATCTGTAGTCTACAGAGCAATGATAAAACACCTTTCGTAATATCACAGGCGACATGTTGATTTTTTATGTAGGTTCTGTGAAGCCGATACGGATCGCTGTCATCGCTACAAAAATGTCTTTGTAGTTATCAGGGTGTAGGTCATTTAATTGTAGTCTAATAACAAAATCGTGTTATTTTTTGCATGCTAAAAGCATTTTAAAGAAAAAGAAGAGGATCGAATCCACCCGAAATAGGGGTGTGTATGAAGTGATGTACTGCCGAATAAAATTCGTATCAAAATAATCCAAAGCTATTTATAAATAATATTTTCTCATCTTTTACTTATGTTCAAACGTTAATAGTAACGTCTGGGCTATAATTAACTTATGAAAGTTTATAAATATTTTAGTATACTATGGTGGACTAGCTAGATGAGTCGGGTCATTATATTTGAAGGTTGCCATTTTTTCGTGAGATAAATTTGTTTTTGGTGAATATTGGGCGTGATCGCGTATCTTAGTGTCAAGGTTTACGCGCGCACCGAGAGTGTCAACCGTGTAGTGTGAGAAGTGTGGTGTTTTCAGGTAGCTATGCAATTGGTGTCGTTTTGGTGGAGATAATAAGAGTGTGGTGAAGATGACGGGTCAGTGATCGGATACAGTCATACAGCGGCACCACGGCTTCCTCTGTGGCGGGCGAGGCGAGGGGAGCGGAGTCTCCCTCGCAGGCTAACCAGGACACGGTGGATAACGCCACTCCCACCTGTTGGTAAGTCCAAACCATCAATGCCAATTCTACACTCAGCTCTTAACATAGTCCTTCATATATTCAAAAGCAATCAAACACATTTGAAATAGAACATTTCTATAACCATAGTATGCTTAGGAAGTTCTTGTAAGAAATTTTAACCTTCTTACAGATATGTAGTATTGATGAAACTAATAATAATAGAAATAGGTATCAAGTATTGATAAGTATAATCATCTCAAAGGCATAAAGATAGTTTAAAAGTTACATCATTTGAATCAAAATCTAACACTTGAAGGTGAATTTTGATAACTTACTAAATAAAATTGAGTTTTGACGAAATTGTAGTCATTCTGTGTTGATTAAGAGAAAATAAACATACAGTACAGTTAAAATATTAATATGATTATTTGAAAGTTATCTCTGTATTCTCGATTATAAATACTCAGATATATTAATGAATAACATCAATATTTATTTCTATTTATATTTGATATAAAATGCCTAAATTATTGAGTCCATTTTTATTTCCTGCAATACAATTATTTAAGTAGCACAGCTCAATTCAACAAGTATACACTGTACAGTAAAATACACATTGATTTAAATTTTATATAAAATTTTGCAAGAATTTTGTATCCCACAGAGGTTACTGACATAATAGTATATATTTTGGTATTTATATGGACATTTTACCATTCTAACTATACTAATATTATAAAGAAGTAAATTTTGTATGTTTGTTAAATTATAAGGGTTAATCTCGGGATCAACTGACCCAATTTAAAAAAAATCTCTCACCGAAATAGAAAGTCACATTATTGCTGAGTGTCATAGACTATATAAAAAAACTGAATAGGTTAATTAACATTTTGTCCAACAAAGTGGGCATGGGTCAGCTAGTTAACTACACAGAAAAAACAGTTACAAGAAAAGAAATAAAGTTAATGAAAATAATTGTATGACCTAGGTCACATTGTATAAACCAGAAATAGATGATAAAAATCAATATGGAACACTAGGCATATTGCTTAATGAGTACTAGACAATAAGGATCCGTCTTTATCTTTATAATTTAATCTCCAACCCAATATAATACTCAATCTATTTAAATTTATTTAAAACTAACATAGGAAGTTGTTTTTTTATTAATTAATTTCCGTTCAACACTTATGTTAAATTCAACCGGTTAGATTAAGCCAGTGAAAATTGTATAATGACTATTATTGAAATTCCTTAGAACTGTACTATAAGTATAAATTTAACTTTATCTAATATGTTATAAGTGCAAGTTAAGACTATGTTAAAAAAATGATATGTTGGTCATTAGACAAAACTTACTACATTTCATATTCAATTTTATATTTATTATTTACTAAGAATGTATACAGTTAACCATCAAAATTTGAGTAGTATATAAGCTCATATATTTCTTAAATATCATTTCCGTAATATGCCTGAATAGAGTAAATAATAAATATGATCAAATATCTGTCGTAAAATAATATTTCGAATAATAAATTTCCATGTCTATCATAAGACTCAGTATCAGAATGGCATATAATGGAATAAAACAAAGTTACTTTCTTCTGTCTGTCCCTACGTATGTTTAAATCTTTAGAACTATGCAACCAATTTTCATGTGGCTTTTTGATCAAATAGAGTGATTCATGAGGAAGGTTTAAGTCTTTAATACATACATAAATGTGGGTTATACCAGGAGGTTCGGCTAGTATACTATACAAGCTCATTAAAAATCTTCTAAAAATGCTATATGTCTGTCATAGGACTAGCTGTAGTGTATTATATCTGAACAATAATTACTGTATGCATAATTAGGTGTTTGAGTCTAAATGACCTTACTTAAATCATCATTCTTTCCTTTCATACACTAATTATGTATTTAAATTTGCTGCTATTTTTAACACGCTTTTGCCTGTACAAATAAAATTATGGAACATTTTTTTTATGTAATCATAAATTATTTATTTTACACAGTCACTTTGTTAGATATTTTCAATAAATCTGTTGTACTCTTAAATTTTTTTTATAATCTAGAAATTATCTGGTAATTAGTCGATTTTTTAAACGTAAAAAAAAACTTGGCCTAAATGGTGCAGGCGTTATTGAGTTATGAACTTACCAACACATTTTGCAATTAATTTTTAGATTATAGATTTAAGGAGCTGGAGCTATTTTGGTTTAATGATACTTCATATTTCTTTTGAATAATCCTACTATCCTATAAAAAGAAAGATAATAAAACGAGAGCTATTGCTTTTTAGTGCTTAGTTACGGGAATACAAGCGAAACAGTAGGGCACTATCAGTGTTGTAATAAATTGTGCATACTACTGACTAATACATTAACAACCACTAAATGTTGCCATTCAGAAAACATAAAAATAAACAAAACAATTCATAGATAAGACAGCATAGCAACATGCCATTTGTGAAGATTAAATGTTTATACATTACTATATATTAAGCACATATATCTAGTGCATTGTAAAATGAATCATTGTGTTATTTTTGTTATGCCGTGAGGCAATTTTATTAAATTTCTTTGAGCACTGTTAACTATTATCTGTGCTAATGTTAGGTAAATAACATTTATGTATCATATCCTATTTGTTGTATGACATCTTTCCTTCAAACTTTTTTATATTTCTTATCAAAGTAACCAAAATTTTATGTGTATATTTTATGTGTACCTGTTGCTGGTGATATCAAGCAAAAGTGCAAAAATAATTTGTTTTAATATAAGTAGCGGTAAATAAATAATTATGTAAAAAATTTAACTGCCTTGATATCGGGTTCTTGCTTGAGATACAGCCTAGTAGACAAACACTGCAGCCTTGGTAAAACCCTATAAATAAAATACTTGAGGGATTTTAAATAATCTACCTATATCCATAAAAATAAGTCAAGTTTGATATGATTTAATAATTTTAAGTTAAAAAAAAATAGAAAGAATATCTATTATCTACTCATTTCAATTGAAAAATTATTTTCGTTTTGTTGTCCATTTATCGAGGTTGGCTTTTTTACTTTCTTGTGTGTGCTGCGTTAACGGTGCAAGTCATAAAAAGTATGTGTAGGAGAACCATTTGTCTTCTTAAACATGCTCAATAGAAATCGACGGGGCTTTATTACTTTATTCTACTTCTAGCAACAGCTAGAAGTAGAATAAAGTAAGAAGGATGTAACCATCGTCTGAACTAAAGGCCTTCCTCGACCTGTCGAACCACTGGCGGGTCTTCAGGATCCAATGGTTCGATGTCGAAAAGACGCATATATGCTAAGTCTCGAACAAATATCATACGCTCGATTTAGAACTCTCTATATTATTATATAATGTGTGAGGCTACATGTATATATATCTACTTTTACGAAGTTTTGTAATTAATGTATGTCTAAGTGTATGTAAAAAAGTTTGATATAAATTAATAAATAACCATATAATTCCGCCTGACTAAAAAATCGGTTAACGGAACTATAAGGGCTTAGACTCACTCTCCATAGAACCGTAAAAATACGTTTTACCCACCCATCTCGAGTCATTGTATCAGAGAGATTCAGAAGCAACAAGTAACCAAAACGATGGCATAGCAACACTCTAGTCTAGTAAACACGAAACACCCGTTAATTCATCAACAGCCCGCTAAAAATAATTGACATTCACACTGGGTGCTAATTTAATTGCAAAGCAGAAATGTACGATTATTCTTTTCGCGTTATAAGCTCGTCGTATAGTGCATTGTGATCCTGTGAGACTAGTTGTATAACGTGGTTTTGCTCGTGGAAACTATAGATCTACTGTGAATGCAATCGTCTTCGAAATCGACTCGATACTGGATTTGATTAAGGTTTAATATGGTTGGTAGAGCCATGTCGTTTGACTAGATTGGGTTTGCTCGCACAGGCTGATACTACCGTCACATAAAAACTAGAGTCGAGAATGGCATGCGAGACATACGAGAGGCATACGAGATACCATTTCGTTTCGTTCTATTAGTAGGTGCAACGGAGGCCCCTTATTCCCTTCCCTTATTAAAGAAGTGCGTAATTATCATATCCTTTGTTCCCTTTGTAAAAAATCCTTCCCTATTTTCAAAGTCGACAACTTCTCACGGGCAGAGGTGATCGCCATCAGGCGAATTTTTTTCCCAGTTGCCCACGAATTAAAAAAAGACTTGAAGAGTTTTTGTAGGTTTTCAACGACTACGAACAAAACAATAATTTTGTAATGAATTCATGTATTGTTCGGAGGAATTATAATTTTTGTTTTTGTTTCAAAAACAATACGAGAGACGTACTCATTTACTGAATTTCGATCCGATTCTATCGAGTAAATATAGTGTATGAGCACTGACACGCAACGAAAAAAAAAAGTAGCTTGATTGATAAAATTGTCGAAATCGGTTCAGTATATCCGGAGATTATCGTCTTGAACGTCACAAACGCTATTTATAAATATTTTATGTAAAGATTTATTGTTATTAAATGAGTTATCAAGTTGTGCTTAAGTTTATATGCGATAGCAGTGTCGGGGTTAATTCAAGTTAATTTTAGATTAAAGGACTCTACCCACTACAACGTATCATACCATGACCGTGCTATGAACGTATCAGAATCTCGTCGACAATACTTGCCGGTCCTTGCATGGCACGCGACGGTGCTGGTCGGTAACGGAACGGGCTATAGGCATGCTCTCATACTTTTTAATACAGAGAATATTTTTTTGCCTGACACGTTCATAGCACGGTCATAATATGATACTGTGTAGTGGGTACTAGAGACCTTAAAAATATTATTTTGAACTATAGTCGTGTATCGTCCTTATGAAGTTATTAAAGTATAAAATCACATGTCACGTGTTTAAAATAAATTTAAATCTTAAATAAATAAATCCCTTAATGGAAATCTCATGAAAATCCGTTGAGTACAGTACCCAGACCTCAGAAAAATACAAACGTAAATTACAAATATATTTTTCCAGTGTGGGGCTCGAACCCACGACCCTTCGCGCAGAAAGTAGTTGTGCTACCACTGCGGCAAGCGGTCGTCAAATATCTAATTGATTCAAAGGTACTTCCGGGTTTCAATGAAAATCTCTCAAGTTTTTTTTTATAATATATTTTAGGTATTTGGTAAAATAATCATTATAAAGATTCGTTTGTACATTTGTCTACACTTAGTAATTTCCAAAATGCATAATTCAACCCATGAAATAGTTTGGAGTGGGAGGTTTTGTATTTTTAAAAGTTTTAATGTACTTTTGTAGGTTGTAAAGATTCAAGTCTGTCGTCCTGGAGTATAGTACACGTCATTTATGTTTAGCGCTGGACGAGAATAGCTGCGCATCGGTAGAATCGCGCTCGTAATTGACGTATTGGTGCGAGAAAGACAACACGACTGGGACAACCAACCAACGCTCGCGCACCGGACGATCACGCGCCCCGCGCGCCGCGCTGTTACCTCGATACCTTATTTTTGACTTCTGCGCAGGTTTCTTTCAGCGCTAAAGATTCGTGATGCGTACTATACCTGTCATACAGCTTACTCTGACAGGTGTTCTTGGATATGTATTTTGATGTAATATTTAAATTGTATGGCATGTTATGTACGCTGGAAAATAACATATAATACTAGAATTGAATATTATTTTCACTGTATAAAATTAATGAATGTTAATCATGTGTTATGTGGCTGTACTATTTTGAAAATATCTACTAATATTATAAATGCGAAATTAACTCTGTCTGTCTGTTACGCTTTCACGCCAAAACTACTGAACCGATTGTAATAAAATTTGGTACACAGATCTACTCGTATATTCTGAGAAAAGACATAGGCTACTTTTTAACTGGAAAAAAGGGTTATAAGGGGACGGTGGTCAAAGTTTATATGAAAGTCCACGCGGTCGGAGTCGCGGGCAACAGCTAGTAAATAAATAAATAAATAGTTGACAGTACAAGCACTGGTGCTTAGCCTTAGCAGGCTCGCCTGCCGATGTCGATATTTGATCGTCGGTTAAAATAAGAAAGTTGACGCACGTGCAAATGAGGTCACATATGGAGCGTACCTACTCCGTATTTTTGTCAATTTCTTTAGTAAACAAATTGAAATCACATACTTGCATTTTATCGAAGACGAGAGAATGATTTTTCTCACAATACTTTAAAGTATATTTTGAAATAGGCATGATGTTTCGTTAATATTTCTAGTTTTTTAGTTAAGGTATTAAATTATTTATTAGTAGGCCTGTAGATAAAACTTAAAAGAAAAAAATAAATAATAAATACAACTCGACTATGTAATAACAATATTACGACCAAAACTCCACTGCCTTTAGTCTCCTTCCGCAACCCAAAATATATTTAAAAAAAAAAACTATTACTTCAAAATTTTTAAGTTAGTTCGGACCAAAACCCTCACTTCGTTATTTGGATATGGTCACAGGCATATTCGGAAACTTACGCGACACAAAAAAAAATAATAGCCTTTTCACTCGCGCCATTCGTCATTTAAATAGGGTCTAATTAGGCGCTACGATAGAACAAACATACAAATATAAACTATCAAATTGACATAATAAAATAGATGTTGTCTGTGACTACGTCACCGTCGGCTTCTTATAAATAATTATGGTAATAACAAAATAATAAAACAAATACAATTTTAAGCGTAAACAATATGTTTTGATCGAATAAACCTCAGAAAATGTTATAGCTAGTCAATCCTAAAAGATAAACGTCTAGGTACTGGCGCGGACTGAATTTTAGATCACTTAAAGAGGAATATTTCTGTCCTACATTTTTAGGAAACGCAAAGGAAGTCCTCAAATATGAATATTTTTCCCTGATTTGCAACTTTGTCGCAGCGTAATGTTTGTCTTTCCAACACTAAGTATTTTTCAAGTCGATTGAATAGAAAATTCATATGCATCTTTTTTGGGACCTAAAGTATTGAAAAAAAGAATTTCCCTTATCAAGTTGCCATAATTATAATTAAGCTGCACCCAGGTGGATTAAACAATAAAATATAAAGTTAAATTAAGTACAGCTGTTCTCTATGTCTCTTTAGTTTACATAGATTAGAGCTAAGTGAGTAATAAATAACAAGACTTTAAAATATAAAAGACTTAAACCAATAAAATTATATCGATCATGTATCAAATGTATCGATGAGCAATAAAATGATAATTTAAAGGAATGCTTTGTTTATAAAATTGTTCGTTAAATATTTTTTAGAACGCGCCGATCAAGGCTATAGACAATTTTTTTTTAGAAGTCGTATGTTAGTCGATAAATGTCATAGACCATAGTCAATTATATTTTCGGGTTTAAAATAAGTAGAAAACTAGACATTAGATAGAGATTGTAATATTTTATTTTATTAAAAATCCTAACTATACATACTTGAAAATATACAATCGTAAATTATTATTTGTGTTCGTCGCAATTTTATTTATTTATAATACACTAGCGATCCGCCCCGGCTTCGCTCGGATATACAATATGTGTGTAAGCCATCTTTAAGTTGGATCAAACTGCATACGGTATGCAAAATTAATTTAAAATCGGTTCAGGTTCAGTCAATCGCGGACAAACAACGTGACATGTAATTTATATATATTAAGATATAAGTTAAGTTTTATTCTGTTATGGCAAAACTTGTTTGTTACTATCGATTTTAAACATATGTCAACTTTGCAGATTAGGTGTAAAGATAACTTTAAAAAAAATTTTCAATTTACGTATTAAGAGAGTTAAATAATTTCGTAATCTCAGGCTCGGGGTGGTCCAATAAACTTTTTCCATATAAAAGTATAATGTCCCTTGTAGCGGTAACGGCGGACGATTTTTATAAATATTTACGACGATGAATATGAATTCACATTTTGTTGTAGTCTGTAGTCTGTAGGGCCTACTCGGTGCGGGTCAAGTCGGCAGAGAGCTTAAAGTTAAATTATTTTTGCACTCACTTTTCGTGCGATTATGTTGCGTAGATTTTTTTTTTCATCTAAGGTGAAAAACAGCATAATATATCATATTTATTATAACTTAGGATAGTGTATTGTAGCCTAAGATCTGTCTTGGGCAGTTTTCGTATAATATGAAATATAGCTTTCGAAAATTATTAACCTACAAGTATTTGTCGGTTTTTATTTTATTATTTTCGGAAATTAGGATTGTTGATAGACACAAGCGATCGAACATAATAATTAGTTGGTACTTGGTAGGTTTATAAAGACAGACATTAGGCCACGATACACTATCCTACGTTATAAAAAATGTAACATGTTATACTGTTACTTTTAAATGAATTTCAGGACTGACCATTCAACTTGGCACTCATTTAGATCTCACTTCTCTTGTCGTTGAAGTCAACAACCAAGGCATTTATCATAATATTGAACTTGGCTCTCAATTCACATTTATGTTTTTGATTGGATATGTATAATATATGCGGCCGAAGCCGGTGCTGCTCGCTAGTATGTAACATAGAAATGTGTGGTAGTCATTCGGCCAAATACTCATACGCAAATTGAATTTAAGCACGTCTTAAGACTCGTAATTTTGACAGAATTGTATGGCGATCTGTCAAAGCTACCGGTTTAAGGTGTACTTATTAAGTTGCGTTTCAGTATTCCGGCAATAGTCATGCACAATGACGTCACGAGCGTCGTAGATGTGATAAGCGCCGAAATCGTTTAGCGTACGCCGCGCCGCAACGCCGATCGCGCGTAATGAGACCGTTTGCATATTTGTTCCTTCCGCGATGAACAATAGCTTAGGAGCCTTCACATGAAGCGTGAAGCTTTAGAACGTGTGTACTGTGACGTCACAGGACACGTTGTTGGGACTTTAAAACGTAGGTATGTACTATGACGTCACAAGACACGTTGTTGCGAACAGCGCTGAATATTTTTGTTTAACAGGGTTTCTGTTTACATACTTATTTCTATGTAAAATAAATGTAAAGAGAAAAAAAAAATAAGGTCAGTTCAATATGGTCTATAGCTCATATAATTCTTTAGCTAAAATCTGTTCATGTGTCTAAATACATGTGTTAAACAATGTCGTCCGTTTTTTTTCTTATTTAAAGTAGTACTGCAAAGTTACTCTACATTATCACTTTGAATAACTCTCTCCTATATGACTCAAGTACCGGGCTTTCTTGCCGGTTCTTCTAGCTGAGAAATTGCTTTCCGAACTAGATGCACCTATTTTTTTGTCATATAACAATTAAAAAAACTGTTACTGTTGCGAAATGAATAAGAATTTGAATCAAGACTTAATGCTATACATTATTACTTTTATTTATATGTAGCATTGTATTTTTTTTTAATTTTACCACAAGAAGTTTATCGAGATTACTTAAATACTATGCATAACATAGTTACATTACTGACTTAATAATTATGAGATTAACTGTACTAAATATATTAAAAAAAAATTATTTTTTCGATGAGCTCTCAAGCTATACTGATATTTTGATGAGCTCAATGGCACCGATGGACGGAAGAGGTCGAATACATCATTACCTCTTTGGTATGCTGCTACGTGCTTATGGTCTGGGAAATTGAAAGTTGTTCTATATATGGATCAAGTCTATGGTCACCATCAGTGCCTAATGCCTATGAATATGCGAATAATTTATTTATTTATTTATAACTAGCTGTCCCAACGCGACTTCGTTCACGCTGGACCCTATCCTACCCAAAACTTATACTCCTTTTTTTTCCTTAAGAACCATCCTCGTACATCCTACTATCTTTCTAAAAAATAATTATGTAAATCGGTCCAGCTGTTATCGAGTTGTGCGCTTACCAACACTTTGCGATTCATTTTTATATTATAGATGAGCACAACAAGTAGAACAACAGTTTATGATACAATCTTACATTTTTTCGCCCGTGCTTTAACAATTGCGCACTTAATGATAGGTGCTCTAAAAAATCGTAAACACAGTCAATATCCTATTACTATTATAAAGGCGAAAGTTTGTAAGTATGGATGTATGGATGTATGGATGTTTGTTACTCTTTCACGTAAAAACTACTGAATGGATTTGAATGAAACTTTACCACAATATAGCTTATACATCAGAATAACACATAGGCTACAATTTTTGAGGATTGTAAGGGAGGAAAGGGAGGGTTACAGTTTATATGAAAGTCCACGCGAACGGAGTCGCGGGCAATAGCTAGTATGAATATCAAATTTGTTGGAAATTAAAAAATGAAAAAAAAATTAAATAAATAGTAATTACATTCAATATTAATTTCAATGTCAAAGTATTATTTTTAAATGTCATTATAATTTATTATGTTATAATAATAATAAAGCAATAAATAAAAATATTTTGTTCATAAAATACATACAAACA
>JADANM010000147.1:5274709-5301870 GCA_026213755.1 Eurema hecabe | reverse complement strand
AATCATAACCCTCCTTTGGCTTTGCCGTAGTCGGGTAAAAAGAAAGAGATTCTAATATCAAAGAGTTTTTTCCCAACTCTTACGTCCTTAATGGAAATGGTCTAGCTGTATGAAAAGATTGCTGAGTGGCGAAGACGATGCCCAGTCGCAGAAATGGCTAAGCAGGTGAGGTTCTAATAATAAGGCATATAGTAGAAGGATGCCACACTGTTTTCTAGTTTCTACGTACAAGAACCAAAGAGTTTTCTGCCCAATTGATGATTTTGACCGACCATAAAGTCGTAATCGTCGAGAAGCATAAGAATATTGCTTAGTTAAGAAACGGCGGAGTGACGCCATCACTCAACAAATTCAAAGGGACAAGCAGGTGAGGTACCAGTAATAACGTCTATAGAAAGAAGAGAAAAGAGGTTCTAAGATCAAAGAGTTTTTTCCCGACCTTTAAAGTTCTACCGGTGTATGGTCTAGAAGTATGGAAAGATTGTTCAGAATTGCGAGGACGATGCCAAGTCCAGAAACGGCGAAGTGATGCCAGCACGCGACAACTTCAAAGGGACAAGGAGGTGAAATGATAATAATAAGACACTATTGTAGAAGAAAAAATGTTCTAGTCAGAACCTGTCTGGTTTTTAACCGACTTCAAAAAAAGGAGGAGGTTTCTCAATTCGACTTTGTGCGAAGCTCAATTATTTTATGAAGTCGGTTTGTTTGTGTTAAAAATTGTTTACGTATTAATAATTCATCATATATACATATGTAGACAATACTAAAACTTGCATCAATCATTTCGTTTCAGCTATACCGCGCGACGCATCGACTGCTGCTGCTGGGCGCCGGCGAGTCCGGCAAGTCGACGATCGTGAAACAGATGCGCATCCTGCACGTCAACGGCTTCTCCGACAAGGAGCGCCGGGAGAAGATCGAGGATATCAAGAAGAATATCCGCGATGCTATACTTGTGAGTGTACTAAGCACGCACGAACGCACACACGCATGCATACACGCACGTACACGCACGCACGCACGCACGCACGTACACGCACGCACACACAGACACACGCACACACGCACACACACACACACACTACAAGATACGTATAATCGAAAATTCTGAATCATGCCCGTATTCTTAAAAGAGTTTGTATATGAGGCATTCCACGTCAACGTCTTTTGATACTCACCGAAACATACGTGTACCAGGTTTAAAAAGTGGACCGTAACGAAAAGGTCTTTATCATCGTACTTTAATAATTTAAAAACTATTAGTCTCAGAAACAAAAATGTGGTGTGAATACTTCACTACTATAGTCAAGCTCGCTGTTAAAACGGCGTCAATCTTGTTTTCGTTTCAATATTATACCTTAAAGCGATTCGCTAACATAGACGTTTCACGTTAAAACCAACGGCCGTGTGCCCCGGCACAACCCCACCCGATTTTTTTTATAAGTAATTATTTGAAAAGTTGACGTTTTAAATTGTTGTTGAATAATCAAATAATGACGGCAATAACTATTTTCCATCGGATGGCTAAAAACACTGAAATCGTAGATAGTTATTGATAACTTGATCTTGATTTTTGAAGTGTTATTTGATTCTAATAATTTTAATTGTTATTTTCGGACCAGCAATGGAATCGATTATTAAGATAATCGGGGGTAAATTTTTGTAATACCAAGACAATTCTAAAGTGTTACTATATGTTGCCTACTTGAATAAAGATACTTTTGACTTTATTGTACTTATAGGATCTAAAAATTACCTTATAATGTTTACGGACAAAATTTAAATCCAATTTTTATGTTTATATATTCACAATCATGATGTCTGAAAGTATCCTCAAAAATTTCGGAAGGAAATCTCTCTTTGTTAATTAAGACATATAAATGTGTTTTCAGACAATAACAGGTGCCATGAGCACTCTGACACCTCCCATACCGCTGGAGAAGCCGGAGAATAAAGCGAGGGTCGACTACATACAAGTGAGTTACTCATTTTTTTCACTAGATTTTCTTATCGGATAGCTTCCAGCTGTATCTGTCAGAATTTATACCAAAGTCTTTTGGGCCCTAGACTTTATTATTTTATGTTTTTGTTATCTACCTTTAAATTACTAATCGAGATGGTTGCCTGCAAGATGTCGCTTCCTAGCGATAAGGTCACCGCTGAGAAGGTGAAAAGAAATTATTTAATTTCTATGCTTAAATCTGAAAACAGAAATTAATTAACTAATTAATTTAAAAACTTGTCCCTTCCATATGTCCCTTCTCGCTTTTTCCTTTCGCATCACCCGTGGTTGAACCACATTGCTTGATTTAATGGCGATCCACCATTGTTGCATCGGTGACTTCTCTGTTTTTGCCCGTGTTCATATGTTGCTATGTATTGTATGTATGTATTTACAAAAGAAAAGTATGTATATGTAATTTATTCTTATTATAACTAGATGGCGCTGTGTAAAAGTGTCCTGAAAATATTTATTTATTATTACTTATTATATGCAACGGTGACTGCTTGTCATCAGTTGGTCCGTATGCTTTTTTGACCCTCTAAAGTCAAAATTATATAAAAAAGGGTGAATACCCTTGAATAAGTCGTGTTGTTATCTTGTCGAAACAAAATCATTTAATTTAAATATGCACATGCAACGTTTCCAGGATGTAGCGTCTCAGCCGGACTTCGACTACCCGATGGAGTTCTACGAGCACACGGAGGCGCTGTGGCGCGACGGCGGCGTGCAGCGCACCTACGAGCGCAGCAACGAGTACCAGCTAATCGACTGCGCCAAGTAGTACGTGTCACTACTGAATTTTAATTTTCTTTTTATATTATAAATTAGTGCAAAATAAACAAGGTTAGGAAGAAGGATTCAGAAAAAATTTAATTAGATTATTGTTAATTGTGTTAATGCTATTTTTTTTATTATTACCACGCTTTATATTAGCTTGGGTTGTATCTATGTAATGGAATCTTTGAGCATAAATTTGACCGATTTCCAGAAGTTCGATTAATTTGAAACTTTGCACACGTATTAAGGGCCGATGACAATGCAATAATTTAATAACAGTTTCCCAATATCAAATTTTCTACTTTTTAGTTCGATTAGCTATAAAAGCGTGGTTTTTTAGTTTTTTTAAACTATAATTTATTTTTAATATAATAAGTTTGTCCAACAATCTGTACAGTAGTAAACACACAATAAATTAAAAAAAAAAATACAAGGAAGAAAAGCTTAATTATTAATCATACGAGCGCAGCAACGAGTACCAGCTCATCGACTGCGCCAAGTAGTACGTGCCACTACTGAATTTTAATATATACTTTTTTTATTTTTTTTTTTATTTTTTATTATATTATAAACTATTCCAAATAAACAAGGTTAGGATGAAGGATTCAGACAAATTTTAATAAGATTATTGTTAACTGTGTTAATGCTATTTTTTTTTAATATCATAAGGTTGTCCACCAATCTTTACAGTAGTAAACACACCATTAATTAAAAAAAATACAAGGAAGAAAAGCTTAATTATTAATCAATTCAATTATTATTTATATGTTATAAGGCAATAAGTTTTTATTCAAACAATTTTTTTTTTCTTGAACATACTAGGCGTACTTTTATAAGTATTTATAGATATACACAAACTTTCCTCTTGAATCAGTATATTTAAGAAAAAAAAACCGCATGAGAAGCGGTTTCGTAGTTTTAAAGATTTAACCATACAAAGGGACAGACAGCCTTTTGTTTTATACTATGTAGTGATGATACGGACCATACGTGCGTTTCTGATTCGCACTTGGCTGGTTCTATCTTAAATACCTACTTATAGTACGCGTCACGAATCTTTAGCGCTGAACGAAACCTGCGTACAAGTCAAAAATAAGGTATCGAGGTAGCGGTGCGGCGCGCGGGGCGTGTGATCATCGGGTGCGCGAGCGTTGATTGTTTGTCCCAGTCGTGTTGTCTTTCTCGCACCCACGAGCGAGATTCTACCGATACGCAGCTATTCTCGTCCAGCGCTAAACATAAACGACGCGACCTATACTTATGTAACTAATACTAACGAATACATATGTGATATTTTCAGTTTCCTCGACAAGGTGCACATCATAAAGCAGCCGGACTACACGCCCACAGAACAGGATATACTGCGCTGTCGAGTTCTCACCTCGGGCATCTTTGAGACGCAGTTCGTTGTCGACAAAGTCAACTTTCAGTGAGTCACTTTTAGTATTGAGTCAACTTAAGTTGAGTCAAACACGTGGAAGCATAGAATATTAACACGCACGTAAAATGAAGCAAATGAACAATGTAGACAATTTTGTCTACTTACATAGATCGTCGACGCAAGGTATCGCGTCAAAATTCGTATGCTTCAAACGATTCCGTGGGCCAAATAATAATTTCGTTCTTACATTTTGTATCCTCTCAGGCACCATACGCCCTACCCAAAAGATTTATATGGTGCCTGTGCGGCGTCATGCGCACGGAAACGTTTAAAAATTAATAATTATTTTGTGTTTCCAGTATGTTCGACGTGGGCGGGCAGCGCGACGAGCGCCGCAAGTGGATACAGTGCTTCAACGACGTGACCGCGATCATATTCGTGACCGCGTGCTCCTCGTACAACATGGTGCTGCGGGAGGACCCCACGCAGAACCGCCTGCGGGAGTCGCTCGACCTCTTCAAGAGCATATGGAACAATAGGTGAGTGGCCAGCGTTACAGCTCGACGCGTGACGCGTGACGCGTTACATGTGACAAGCGGAATGAGGCAGTTATATAATACTAGCTGTTGCCCGCGACTCCGTCCACGTTTACTTTCATCAAAAATGTATTCCCCTGGAAACTAGATAAAAAGTATCCTATGTCCTTCTCCTGGTCCTAAACTACATCCCCACCAATCTTCAGCCAAATCAGTTGAGCCGTTATCGAATTATAAATGGTGTAACTAATACGACTTTCTTTTATATATATAGATATTGGATGGGTTTTAACTGTTAACGCTTACAACGTTCACTTACAACTGTTGAAAACGCTGCGAGCGATTTAGGTTCCTTTATTTTAAAAAATGTTTAAAACCTAATTTGTGTTACTAAAAGTATAGAAATAATACGTCATTTCGGTAAATAGTTAAAAGTAAACAATATTTTCTCACGTAATGTCTCCGCTAATGTTGGACTACCCTCCGATTGACATGTTCATTATTATCTGGGTAAAATTTATATAACGAGAAATTGTGTTTAGTTGTAGTTGTAGTTGAATTAGTATTATAAATTGCGACACCTTTCGTGTAAAATTACATTTTAATTAGCACAATACAGAATACAGAACGCATCATATTAAAGCATAATTAGAAAGAGAAAGCACTATAACACGCACACATATAAACATAACACGCGCTCGTATTGCAGATGGCTGCGCACGATATCGGTGATCCTGTTCCTGAACAAGCAGGACCTGCTCGCGGAGAAGGTGCTGGCGGGCAAGTCGCGGCTGGAGGAGTACTTCGCGGAGTTCGCGCGCTACCAGACGCCGCCCGACGCGGCGCCCGACGCGCGCGACCACCCCGACGTGGCGCGCGCCAAGTACTTCATACGCGACGAGTTCCTGGTGAGTACCGAGTACTGAGTAAGCGTTCTTAGCGAGATTCTTACTGGCCAATGTTGTTATATTGTGGAACAACGATTTTGGTTATTTTTTCTTGAGAGATTCTTACTGGCCAATGTTGTTATATTGTGGAACAACGATTTTTTTTCTTGGGAGATTGTTGCTGGCCAATGAAGTTGTATCGTCGAACAAGGATGTTATGTTCGTATTTATAGTCTATTGTTTTTGCTGGCCAATGTTGTTTTATTGTGGAACAACGATTTTGTTTTTTTTTTTCATGGGCGATTGTTGCTGGCCAATGAAGTTGTATCATCGAACAAAGATGTTATGTTCGAATTTAAAGTTTATTGTTTTTTTTCTTTGAGCCTCTTGCTGGCTATCATCATGTTTGTATTTTGAAGTTTGTTCTTTTAAGAGTTTCTTGCCGGCCAATTATGGATCATCAATAGTGTTACATCTGCACGCTGTATACTTTACATGTTTTGAATTTTTTACTTTCTTTTGCGGTCAGT
Organism: Eurema hecabe; assembly: GCA_026213755.1. Classification (NCBI taxonomy): domain Eukaryota; kingdom Metazoa; phylum Arthropoda; class Insecta; order Lepidoptera; family Pieridae; genus Terias; species Terias hecabe. Next base: position 5,295,751 of record JADANM010000147.1, on the reverse strand, counting down.
AACAAAGTACATATTATAAAATATTCTTTGTTACTGGCCCCCTAAGAAATTAATATGCGACAAGTTTCCTACTTGGAAGTTTAAGTTTTTATTTTTTTGGCCAGTGCTCGATAACACGGTGCGACGAGCTCCTAACATGAATCTATCTGTAACATTAAAAAAGAAGTAAAGTTTGTGTGTTTGTTAAATTGTAAGGGGTAATCTCGGGATCTACTGAACCGTTTTTAAAAATTCTTTCACCAATAGAAAGCCACATTATAGCTGAGTGTCATAGGCTACATAAAAAATGATTTTTAACATTATGCCCAACAAGAAGTGGGCACGGGACCGCTAGTTATTTATATTTCAATATAAATAATCGCAACTAGTACTAAAGTAACCACGTTGTTAAAGATCATAGTTCCATAAACTATCGAAATTGAATTACTTTTTTTAGTTACTGTATCGATTTTGATAAAACAATTGCACGTTACAGCGCATAAGCACGGCCAGCGGCGAGGGCAAGCACTACTGCTACCCGCACTTCACCTGCGCCGTCGACACCGAGAACATCAAGCGCGTGTTCAACGACTGCCGCGACATCATACAGCGGATGCACCTGCGCCAGTACGAGCTGCTCTAACGGTGTGTACACACACATACACACACACACACACACAAAACACGCGGATATACACACATACGCAAAGCACGCAAGACAAACGAACAAGCTCGCACGCAACACAACAGATGCACATATACACATACAGACAAGCACATACACGCATACACACACTATTACACACATATACGCCCACAGACATGGGTACTGACAAAGTCAACATGTTCACAAAAAAAAACTATTAATGAACATATATTAATATTTAATGTTATATTGAATAAAAAATATTTTTTAACAAAATCAAACCAACATCAAGCCGTCAACTAAATAGCAAAAAGTAAATAAGTTGGTACCACTGTCGAATGCTTGAAGCATGGCCATAAGTAATGAAGTCGAATAAATGATTTCAGTGAAAACCACGAGTGCAATACGCCGGCGCTGGCTTGACACCGGCGGGCGACACGTATGACACCAAACGAATACGACAGCAATATTTACATATTATACTACATCTATATGTGTAACGCTCCTAAACTAACTTATATTGAGGCCCACACGTCGCGACTGTGTAGCTTTGTGCGCACGGCCTTATCTTTGGCACATTATCCTCTAAATAAAACACCAAATTCAAACATAATTCGATTCCGTTCCCAATTTAAATTATATGCACAAATATATTCAGAATTTACCGTATACAAGTAGCCTTATTTGAAATTCGAATTATTTATTTCTCTACGATAATGTGCAAAAGATCGTCTTCGACCGCCGAGCGGCCAGTGTCTCTGTGATTCTTCTTCTGTCGTTCGCATGGTGTTTCCGAACGAACAGCACGCTGGCAACTTGTAAAAAAAACAAAAACAAATATTTAAATTTAGAACTCGTTCTGATATCGGCTCGATTTGCGAGTGGCTGTATTCTACGTTACCATAGCAAATTCGAGCTGTCAAAGTGACAGCTGTCATGTGGCGATTTCGTTTCGGATTTTTTATAGGTTAAGTAAGTATATTTCTAATGTTTGTAATAATGAAATACGTGTCTGAAATAGGGTAGTTGCAATATTCATCGTTTACACACTAGTTTAGTTGTGCAAAATCGAGCCTTTATCTTTGCGTAGGCAGCTATTAGAATGGAGGTCATTTTATATTGAGGATCATGCGTTATTTTCGGTTTACATATGAGGCTACACATAGTATTTTGTATAGAGAAGCACAATTAGTCGATACTAATGGTAGCGAACTAACGCATTTCTTTTATTAATGCATATCACTGCATAAATGCATACATGCTTGGATAAAATAGACTATTATATTTATTGTTATTTTTGAAACTGGCATCATTGCGTTACGAGTTGGTAACTATATTTTTTTTTTATTAAATTATATTCGTGTTTATTATAAATTAAAAATTATACTGACATCATATTATGTGGCCAGTTTATTTTTTCTATCGTTGACTTTTGTAGAAAAATATACACAGAGTATATCCTATTTTTACCTAGCACATGTTTTTACAAATGTTTAAGAGTTTTTTTTTTAATTATGTACGTACAATAAAAATGTTAAAGTTATTATTTCGGTGAATAATTGCATAACAAAATATTATGTTTTATGTACGATTTTTTTGCTTAGAGTTTAAGTTTATTTTAATATTTTTAATTTAAGTTTACGTCTTCCATATGTATGATAAATGTATTTGCAGATTTTTTTCGTTGAATCGGTTTACCGGATTACCAGCGCACATTTTGAATAAAAGTAAATAATTATATTATGAGCAAGAGCTTTGCTGCGTAGATTTAAATTAGTTTAAAGAGTTGTTTAATATACGGAGCTTTTAATAAATTTAAGGTCCAAAGATTTGTTCGCCGACCGTATATGATGCGGTGAAATGGAAATTCTTGTTTAGCAGTATTTTATATAATTTCTTTTTCTCTCCCAAAATCAATCTATTTTAAGGCAACCCTTAGCCCTAAGTACAAATGTAACTAACATTACGGTATAATTAATATTTACAATTATAATTATTTATATAATTGGTTCAAGTACTTACCCATTTGTTGGAATGCCTATAAAATATATTTTTGTCGTTTGTTTTTGAGATGATAATGAGAGTAATGATCGAATATAATGTTTTTAATTGTTCAAAGTCGGGTTGTACCTACTACTACATAAAATTTGAAATGGTCCTTAATATAAGAGAGTATATGCTGGCGTAAAATGTGCCATAATGAAGTCCTGCTAGCGGAAACACCATACATTAATGTTACCATATAAAAATACAACGTTTATAAATAATAAAAAAAATAAAACTCAATCCTTCCTAGTACCTTGTAAATTAACAATTAACTATTTTTTTGCTTTTTATTTAAATAATATTATAATACATTATGTTGTCTTTATTTTTTAATATATTACATGATAACAAGGATTTTATTTTTCATTCGTGTTAAGTTTTCTTTGTAAGTAGAGAAATATAGTGTATATCTAATATAATAGTATGTCTTATTTCATACGTGCGGTGCGTGCGGTCGTTCGTGGAAAAACAATCATCACAAAAACTTTGAGTATATAGATTTTTAGCTCGGCAAAATTCCAAAAAAATAAGTTTATATGTATAAATGTATGTATATATTAAAATATTTGGCTCGTTCAACGTTCGGCTGTTTAAAAGATCTGCTTTATTTTAGTGCAATAAGGACGACCGGCGCCACAGATTATAGAACATCGTGTAATTAAATTTCAATGGCATCTTAAACTTATTGTATATGCAACTTAAAAAAAACTATTTCGTAGCTATTTTAAGTAAGTTAGTGTATCGCGATTAATCGAAAATATGTATAATGTTGCTGGCGCGTTTTTTTGTCAGGTCTACGGCCACTAGTCGGGTGCATATTTGACGAAAATGCAAACATAACCTCAAAACTTTTTTACAGCACACAATGTACCAATATAAAGAAACAAATATTATTTTCCGTTGCCAATGAACATCATTTCGCGAATCTCAATTTAACGCTCGATCCCCGCGTGACAGTTACGCGCCAAAATTTGACGTTTCGTTTTTTTTTTCAACGGCCATTGTTTGCTTTATCTATGATTGTGACAGATAATTAATATCGTTCAAACGACATTTGGTACCATAAATCTTAAATAACAAAGAAAACAAATATAGGAATTCTTGTAACTAAATTTTGCCCGTCGTGATATTCTTTAACTGTACGTTTCTATCCGGTCCCTGCTACGTAAAATTTAAAATTGAACGCAATAACAAGTGAGTCATGTAATATGTATAAAGTAGTATATAGCATATTTTCTATGTTTTTCGATATGTAGATGATATACTGCCAGTGTCGATGTCAAAGTTATTGAAAGTAATTAAGGTTAAGACGTTTCCGAAACAATCTGCGGTCAGAATGTCTCCAAGTCTCGTGCACACTGAAAGTTATTTTTATAAAACATCTGCAACTGTATCGAGTTTTATCGCCCTTTTAAAAAGGAAGCTGTATTTTTTTATTATTGATTCGCTTATTGGACAGACACCGCTAAAGATTATTAATTTATAAATAATGATAGAAATAACCTTCAGAGTGCATCGAAGCAGGAAGGCCAAAGCAATCTCTTCAAAGCGGGAACTTTAGCGTAGACGTAATATTAAATTTAGTTTCGCGTGATCAACTCCTCGACTAGTAGTAATGTAACGTCCGTTGCCAATAACCAAATAGTATTGAACAATTCCTCCCTTTTTTAAATATATCTTTCATAGTAGATAAGTGAATGTACTTGCGCACAATTTGTTTGTGAAGGAATGATTCAACTTTCGTTCGAACTCTTAAAGTGCAGATATAGTCTGCAAAATATTTTTTGGTAATATTTTATCTGTCGCAGACCAATGTCGCGTCCCTAACTCGCTAATATATTTATAAATAAATCGCATTTAATTAGTGCTCATATATTATTCTTTTCATCGTAGTAGGTATGTGTTTTTTGACTATTTATAATTTAATTTTTCTTTTTAGATAACTTTATGAATTATGATACTTTGTAAAACAACACTTCTTTTAGAGTTTCGAAATCAGCACAATTCTTTTTCTTCGTTGATGGACTGCGGGTCATTGTGTATTTACTCTTAAAACCTACGTTTAAATATTATATTCTGAAAAATCTATATTTTTAACTAATTTAATTTTTAAAATATACCTAATTAATAAATTCCTAAAATTAAAAATAAAATTTTTAATATTATGTGTATAGTAGTGTCTATGCGAGGTGATCATTGAATAACAAACGCTTATAATTTTATTGTTTCCAGAGAATGGCAAAGATATAATATTATAATTTACTGTCCATGAAATTAATCTTTAACTGATGTGTACACAAAAATCAGTATGTTTCAGGCATTTTGAATCCGACTTAATGTATGTAAAAATAAATGTTGTTTTAAAATTGTGATATTTTATTTTTGAACCTGTTCCTTTGACAGTAAATTACATTACATATACGCAAGAGAAAATTACAGCTGATATACTACATTTCCAATAATACTAAAAAAGTACTAGTAAAAAATCCAAAAGGAAATGGAGGACTTATTCCTAAATGGAAGTTTCTACCTGCCAACTTTTACGACACACCCTTTCGTCTATACTATGATCGATTTCTCTCTATGAATTGTGTTAATGTGTACTTAGTGAGCTCTACATTTGTCTGATTCATTTTTGGTTAGCTCAAAAACATAGCAGCATACAACAGCATCTTCCTGATATAGCGTACATTTCCCGAACACTTACGTCATTGGAACCTTCAAAAGCAAGAGCGTTCCTTTCCTTAAAAGGCCGGCAACACACTCGTAACATCGCGAGAGCTCATGGGCGGCGCTGATCACTCCATCAGGTGTAGCGCCAGTTCGTTTGACCCCTCTTATGTTAAAATAATAAGTAATAATATAGTCTGATCATTGTCGAAAGATGGCGCTATGACCAAGCTTTTGATCTTTTTACTTATGGAAGCACTTGTATCGTCATAGTTGTGAATTGCCGTAGTAAGATTTTAAGCTACGCTTTAAACTCCACAATCGCAAAATTTTTCAAGGGATTTAACCCTTTTAAGCTCTACAAAATGAAAAGCTCAAAATATTCCTTTGATACTATGGGTTTACGAAAACAGGTACGTATTTGATTAAATAAATTTTTTTTTCTTAATTCGTAAGGAGTGTAGAAAAATTAATTAAAAAGCGATTTCTATCAAAATAGACTTTTATTAAAACCAAATTGCAATACATAAGTGAGAATTATAACATTTTAGAGAAAGGGTATGGCAGTTGAGGACTCGTCAACAAATTATTGTTAAATAAATATTATCTATGGCATCATGGAAGGTACAAACATCTTTGGACTCACCCACTTATATTAATTATTACATAGTGACTGGAAAGTTGAACAACAAAAACAGATTAATCTTAGTAAAAAAATGTCAACAAAACCATACTTCGAGTCAAAAATAGTTAAACTGCCAACTTAAAATATTTCTAAAAAAAGCTTATTAACAAAGCAATTCAAAATTATCATTAAAATCGAGTTAAAACTAATAATGCCACATTGAGCAACTAAGTACTAGGTACGAGTATGACAACACAATAATAAGCGTATTCATAGATTTGACTTTCTGTAAATTCTAGAGAACTATAATTTACTGAATTAAAAACCTTAATATCAAAAGTTGTGATGTTAAGAAAATTAAAAAGTAAATTGTGCAGCTTAGTGGCTGAACTAGAATCTATTACTAAAACATTGAAAATTCAAATTAAAAAATAAATGCAAAATAAAATATGTACAGTTCCTTAGAGAGCTTTTCCCATACTTCAAAAAATATTTGCTAATAATAGTCAAATGAACTGTATAAAATATTTTTGAGAAATATTTAAGTCATTTATTCATAGTTCTGTACTAATGACTTGTTGTTTAAAACAATATTTGAATTTATACCCCTAATTTAATCTCAAACTAAACTAAAAACACATAAAAAATAATAAAATAATCCTAATCATACAAATAATCAGGACTTAACTAAAATTATATCATAAATAAAAGCTATGAGGCACTCTTATCTTAACAATTAAATTGGCACTTATCCTTAATACATAAAAATTCTTATAAAAAATCTAATTATCCTCCCTATAAAATTGGTCCCAATGTTCACAAATCACAATAGTTTAAACACAAAACATGTTTCAAAAAAATACTAGAAAACAAAATCAGTTTAAATTAAGAGATAAAATAACATGACTCCTAAAAGTGTAACGGCACAATTTAAATATTTGAAAAAAATTCTAGAAAAAGTTTTCAAAAAGAGTTCATACATAGTGTTACCCAAATATTTGCGGTATGCGATCAAAAACTAGCAATAAAGGTTTAATATTGAAAAATCAGTATTACATAACCTTGGAAAAGAGACCATTACATAATTCTAGCTTCACATCTCCTTCCAAAATTATCAGTATCAGTAGTGTGCGAGGGAGATGACGCTCTATGAAGCCGAATATTAGCAGATGTTCTCTTTCTAAACTTCGAAATGCATTATTTCTGAGCAGTTTGTATGGATGTTGCTGTACAAAATGTTCTAAAATAACTCTTATCATATGTTACAAAATTGTAAATGAGAATCATATCAATGTTTTTTAAAATTCAGATCATTAAACATATAATATGTATGCTATATTCACAAAAAAATCAATTTTAACACTTTCACTAGCAGCACTAGCTCAAATACACATAGAAGTTTGGAGTTCCGCAGTATTTTGTAGCCAGAGATTTTCCAGCTGGAGTCGGAGAGGAGAATGCCAAGTCTTCTTTAGTTAAAGCCATTCCGTATAAGAAGGACGCTCGAGCACAGTCCAACATACGTGCAGCAACACCTCGTCTTCTGAACTTGGCATGCGTCCATATTCTTGATATACCACATCTGTAAGATTATTAAAGTTAATTATAAATGAATTATTTTGTATGTCATCTATACTAATATTATAAAGAAGTAAAGTTTGTGTGTTTGTTAAATTGTAAGTGGTAATCTCGATCTACTGAACCGATTTTAAAATTCTTTCACCAATAGAAAGCCACATTATTGCCGAGTGTCATAGGTATAAAATAAAATGCTTTAAGATCAGAACATCTAACTTCCATAAAAATAACAAAATCTGGTTTTTGATGATTTAAATTGTATGTAAAAGTCAAAGCTCACTTCTGTGATGGAATTACAAAAAATGTCTCCAAAAATATATAAATGTAAAGTATTTTTAACTATATCTTATCGAAATATGGCATGAAGATAGATCTGATCTACTGGGATGACAACATAATTAACTATATTTCTTATTCTTGTTTATTATTAAGACAAAAGAGCGAATAGCAGCTCTTTATAAAATATATAAATACATAGAAATACTCACTTCACTGGATATTCCTCAACACTGCAGCAGTCTGGATCTCCAGGTAACAGCTTGTAGGCTTTCGACTTCGGTTCTACGATGAGGCAGCCTACTATTAACTTTTTCTCAACGTACAGATATGCCTGTAAACAAAATGAAACCTTTTTTAGTCCAACTTATATTTTTTCATATGGCAAAAGGTTTTGATTATGTTTTCATAAATCAGTTTTTGGTTATTTGAGACAAGGACGGAAGTTTGTGGACTAATTTGACCTTCTTTTGTACACAACGCGGATTAACTCAAGTTAAAGTTAATTGCTTTAATTAATCTATATATATATATATATATATATATAAAAGGAGAAACTGACTGACTGCCTGACATATCAACGCACAGCTTAACGGCTTAACGTAGGCACTTGAAATTTAGAAGGGACGTAGCTCAGGTACCATAGAGGTGCACTAAGAAAGGAATTCTCGAAATTCCCTTGGGAACAGAAATTAGGGGGAAAATCCTTTTGTATGAATAATCCAAACCGCTTAAGTTAGACGCTGAAATTTGGCATGCAGATACCTTAGTAAACTTAAAGCTTAGTTGCAACAGGATATTGCAAAATTCCTATGGGAACGAAAGTTAGCGGGGGCCAAAGTTTATATTGAAATCCATTATATTATTATTATTTTGTTTATGGAAAAGCCTTACCTATGTATTTGTCTCACAAAACGTCCAAAATCACTTTTTAGGATATCCTTCTGATTCCCATATAATATTTACTATAAATAAAACTCACAGTATATTCATGCAGCGGTCTCGTAGATGCATCAGGTGGCAGCCCCAGCTGCGGCATCACGACCCTCGATAGAACTGTCTCCACTTTCCTCCAGCCAGTCGTCCCTCCTCGCACTCTTAGCACTCGAGCCGTCTCATACCGGGCTGCTAGGTATTCTTCTTTCCAGCCCTGAAGAATATTTTTAGATATCATTTATTATAAAGAGGAAAGATTTTTATTTTTGTATGTAACAAAAACTCAAACAGTACTGGACTGATTTTATTAATTCTTTTTTTCATTAGAAAGCTGCATTATCACTGTGTAACATAAGCTTTATTTAGTACTATGTCTACCCGTGCGAAGCCGGGACGGGCTGCTAGTTTAATTTATAAAGATACTATTGAGGATAGGAGAATGTAATTTCAAGTACAAAGCAACTTTGATGGACATGATATATTGTCTCACAAAAAATTGGTTATTTGTTAAATTTTAGAATTTAGCTATACATAACAAAATACTTAAAATAAGTCTTAATTTGCCAAATTTAGTATGTAAAATTATTATTTTATTTAATTAGAGGCTAAATTAGGAATGTCTAAATATAATTTATACTTATTCAATTAATATTATAAATTGTAATGATTTGAACACTACTTAAAAATATTTGATAAAATAAACTAAGCTTCAAACATATGTAACTTTGAACTACTTACATTAAATTTAAGTACATCAGTAGCATTGTGATGAATCATGTGATCATGCTCATCTAGAGGATCTCCAATCTGAAAATAATATACTGTTTAAAGACTCTGTTTTTACACTATCTAGCGTGATTATCAACCGGTATCAAAATCAGTTTATGAACTGAGACATTGAATTTTCAGAAAGTAAAGTTATAATTATACAAAGAAGTTTAACTATGCGTTAGCATGGGCTGATAGTCCCTAAATCATTAATCAATCCGCAGTAAGTAAACCCAAAACTGTATAGTACAAAGTTGCTGCTTTAAGAATATATCCCATAAATCGTGGAAAGTTTTATATCTACTAATTAATGCGATGAACTGCACGAAGATCTATGTAAGTAGATAAAATTGTCTACTTTGAATTGGCGTCACTTTACATACTCGTAGTGCGGTTCTAGATGTCACTATTCTATGCCTCACCTGATATATAACACCACACTCATTGCACTGAGTTGCACCAAATTTCTTCTGCCCTGCGTCTATGACATATTGATCGAGCCCTGTCTTCAGTAGAGTTTTCTTGCTTTTCTCTGTTGAATCTGAAGTATATAAAAATATTTATATTAGTTTTGTATTATATTGAACATACGTATGAACCTTCCTCTTTGTGATAAAAACCGCATGAAAATTGGTAGCATACTTTTAAAGATTTAGGCATACACACACAGACAGAAGAAAGCATACTAAGCATACATACGAAGCTGGCGTTATTCTTACCACCAGGAGTACGTCCAGCTCGTATCCTCTCTTCATATTATAAAAAAAAAAGCAACTTTGTTTTTTATTGTGTAATGATTAGGATATGGTAATTAACGAATTTGCTTTAAATATTTACTTAAATTTAAACTTAACTACATTCACACATTTTGAGGACCAATAGCACACTACAGGTAAATTAACTTGGAGAAATTTTTGCGTTTGTAGTAGTGTTGTGTGCGGACAGCGTAAACTGGTTTATTCTGGTTTTGTGCGTGTTTCCATTTTCCACTATCTATTGACGATTTATTTATTTATTTTGTTTCGTAATTATTATGGTCAAAACTTTTTACCTATAGCTAAACTACTATCATCAAAAGAACCACACGATATTTTATTGTTTCACGGTAGTCGCCTTGTCGTTTGCTCAAGGACGTGAAATTGAATGAAATTTATTTTAATAAAGTCAAAACCTTTTTCTTTAAAAAAAAACTTGTTTTTATTGAAAACAAAAATGAGAGTATTACAAGGGATAAGTATTAAATTAAATAGTAATGTAAGGATTTCGAAACATTTTTGTAATATATACACTACAAATGCAAAAAAAAATTCTTGACGCTAATTTCACTGTATAGTACGAAAAATTAATTACAAATTTAGTAAATTAAGATATCAAGTAATATATAGCTGTATGAGTGTATGTTTGTGTGTTGTATGTATTGTATATAAATGTATTTACCTTTTGAAGATGACGCAAGTCCTGGGTTCGGGTTGCTGAATATAGGGAAAAGTTTGCTTGATTTGTTGGCATCAGCTTCAACAGGCACTGGTGAAGAACCTACGATAAAAAATATTTGTTAAAAATCCTAAGCTTACATAATAATGATTTGTCAATTTTGTCATGGTTATTATATAGAAATTCTGAAGTTTATAGGGTAATTACTAATTCAATTCTTTATATGTATTATATAAACTTTTTTTTATAAAGTTAGAGGCAGTCTTGTAACCTTGTTTAACATTCTTAAAAGATGTCCTTATCATTTTTCAATCTCTAGATTGGAAATCTCTATATAAGTACATAGTAGCTTGGGTGTCTATGAGAGAGATGGAGACTACAGAGTTACATTTTTGTTTCTTTCTTACCAGCCACAGGTATAGTTTCTGTTGAAGCTAAAACAGCCTGAGCATTGATGTTGTTGGATTCAGCCATTTTGAGTATCTGCTCATCTAGCATTTTGAGTTCACGCTCAATTTCATCTAAATCTGGTATTTCTTGCTGACCTATGAACATAAATTACTAGATCATACATTTGTTAATAATTATGTAAAATATTTTACAGATAATGTGATATGTTTGTTAAGTAATAAGATTAAATAACCCCATTAAACTTGAATGTATTTAAGAAAAAAACTGATATTTGGTTTCATGCAAAAGCATAGGATACAAATGTTTTATGATAAAATAGAATAGATTTTAAGTATTATTTAAATGTTAACCAAGAAATAAACTATAGCTATAGTAACAATAGTTTATTATTTTATATTTTGTAAGCAACATTGAAAAATGTAATAACTTCAATAGTTTTAACCCTGAAACTATTTTAAGAGAAATTTATTTATATTTTGTTTTAGTATGGAGCAACCTAAATATGTCATAGCTTTGAATAAAAATAAAAAAAGGGATGAACATGATACTAACCATGAACAACATTTCCATCAATAACAATGTATCCGCCTTCAACAGGCAAAAACTGGTCATTAGGCAAATTTCCATGATTTGCTGCATGACTTTCACCATCCATAACAACATCTTGGCAAGAATTTTCTGAATTTGATCCCATTTCTGTTACATTTGGTTCCGATTGAGGTAATTTTGGTACCAATGGATGTACTATATTGCTATTTTGTGTTCCAATCTCAACAATAACGGCATCATCCTGAGGTAAACTACTTGTTACTGGCACAGCAATAACTGGTTGGAATATTGGGTTGGTTTCTTCAATAACAGAGCGGTTAAAACATGGTAATTCTTTTGTATGAATTAGCTCCGATTCCGGGACTTCCTCTTCTGTCCATTGGCTTAGGAGAGCTTCAATAGTTTGTTTTTCATTGTCAAAAGGGTCTGTTTTGTCTAAAAAACATTAAAAACAATTATTGAGTAATTTTAAATAATAAAAGTATGTATATGTATTTTTGTATGATTAATTCATTTGTATTGAAAGCAAGAGTATTAAAAGTTGACTGAGTAAGGTTATTTCTTATTAAGGTTAAGTCTTTAAAAAGAATAAGTATAAAACCTACTTAAAAGTCAAATAAAAATCCCTTAACTAATTGAATAGAAAGCCTTCATATTTTCCATTGTTTGTAAATATACAGAAAAGTAAAATTAAAATGAAATAAAGCCTTACCATGCTCCATTTCTTGTGACATGTTCTGGCTTAAAATAGATTCATCTCTGTTTGTAGACATTGTATTATTTGACACCAAGGATTTGTTGGAGACAGTTGACTTATCCAAAACTGAGTTGTTCAAATAACCTTTAGGACTCTTTTTTAGTACTTTAGGCTTTTTAATCTTGTGCCTAACTCCCATATTTATCTGCCCAAGCTTCTTCTTGCGTTTATTTGTATGCGTAGTGAAAGACTTGTGTTTGTGAACAGTAGTAGCTTGTATAGCATTAGATATTTTAGTAGAAATAGTAGTGTTAAGTTCAGGGTTTGGTTTGCCATAGAAAGACTTGGTCGAAAGGATTTCTTTGAGCCTTTCACTGTTGAATAGAGATAAGCGAGCTTTAGGTGCTGTTGTCGGGTCTAGCCTGGGATATTTTGACACAGGACCTGAATCAGACTTGTCGTCGTAATGGAGTCTTTTGTGACTTTTCTCACTGTCGCATGTAGATTCAGGGCTTTCTTGTATTTCTATAGCTGATCTGCGATGGGACAGCTTAGGTGGGGAAGCTTTAGCCTCAGTAGTATTGTGTGGTGTCTTCAACATCTGCGTCGGAGACATGATGTTACTCATGTCCATTTTGGTCAGACAAACATAGGCCGTTTTCATTGGTGAGCTATTCTTCTTCTGCTCCATCAAAATGCCTTTGAAGCTCTGAAACTTGGGCGTCATTTTCTGCGATCGTTTTGAACGTCTCATCGATTTTGTAGGGGTGTTTTCTTTTGAGTCACTCCCTGAGTCAGTATCAAAGTTTAGGTCTTTAAGTGAACTGCTACAGCTCTCTGTGTCAGCTATGAGACTGGCCAGACTTTTACGAGCTCTGCTAGAGGTAGATGAGGTTGTATGGACACTGGTACATGAATGAGTAGAAGATGGGGTCCCAGGGTGGTTTTGGAAATGTGGGGTAGCAGGAGTTGAAGATGAACATCTTGTTTCTGGGCAGGAATACCTGGTCTGATACTTCTTAAGTGTAAAAGGAGATTTCATAAAGTTCTTCAGATCTGATGCTTCTTTCAATTTCCTGGAATGACTTCTGGTTCCATCTAATGAACGAAATTTGAAAATTAGAATTTAAAGAAATAATGATATCATAGGTCGTTAGGGAGTTAGGTCATTATCTAATAAAGTTTTAGCAATAATTAGGTCAATGAACTGACATCTGTTTTGATGACTTGTTATTTGAATAAGTTTGATTATATTAATGATATATCTGTTAAATTACTTTTAACTAAGAAAGTTTACACTTATCTAAAGTTTAAAGACGTCATTATATGTACAATACTTACGCCAGATAGTCCTTTCAGGCGTCTTAGGAATGCTTGGGTCATTTTCATCAGAGCTGGAGTCAAGGGTACTGATGATGCCCAGATCACAATCATCACTGTCACTTTCACTATCAACCACGGAGAGTCTTCTATGTTTAGTTAGCGATTCTTTAGAAGCGGCGCCATCAGTTACAAATAACCCCTTTTTTCTCTCAGACATTTTCGGCGTATTTGTATGAGGTATACGTGAGGAACGCCGGGGTGTTACTGCAGCCATTGTAGAAGGTAAATAAGTCCGATAAAGTCACGAAATTACTTCAAGGCGAGACCAGTAATTGCACCTGTCGTTCGCGCCCAATGGTCAAGTCATGAATGGAATTATAATTCATTCTCTCCACTGACCATTCTTTAATACACTTAAATAACGTCTTGCTTCGACAAAAGTTCAAAGAAGCACTTCCAGTAATTAAAAACCAACTTAAAAGTATGTAAAAGAAGACTTCACAAGCACAAATCACACAAGCAACTCCAAAACGTAGAATTGTTTGGCGCGTAAACATCTGTCATCAACAATCAAGTTGCAAGTGTCAAGTTTTTATTACAAATGTGGCCAGTTAATTGATGAAAAAATGTATCTTTACAAAATATTATGAAATAATCCTTGATGACTAAAGAGTCCTTCCGCAATTCCTGTTTAACTTAATAAAGAAGTATTGGATCTATTATCGTCTATGATAAGTGTTCTTATATACGTAAAAATTATGACTTTAAAGTAGTAGTAGTAGTAGGAAATGTAAGGTATGCTACCAATCGTCTAAATTCTAAAAACCTTTTGTTTTTGTTTTTACTTTTATATCAGCTCAATTTCACGATAGAGCAATAGTCAAAAACTCTTTAAAACCTATATACATTCTATAGGCACTGTAATCATACTCTTAATAGACCATTTACAGAGTAATCCATGATATTTTTATTTTAATAAAAAAATCACGGTTTATATTGTCGTCGACCATTTATAAATTGTATTTTGTAAATTCCACATGACTGACTGACTGATGCGATAATTATTTTTATTCTTTTTATAGTTTAAAATGTTTAATAGGTAGGAATAGTGATGTAATAACATTTTATTCGTTTCTATTTCTCTCAATATTATTTCGTTGAAACCATCCTTAAGTCAAATGTGCTTTTTATGAAGATATTTATTTATTTGCGTGTTTTTTTATTTAATAAAACATGTATTTGGTGAAAAATAAATGTCAAATTGATTAAAATAATATTGAATAACACCTATCAAAAAGTATTTACTTACATTAATGCAAATTGATTCTTTGACGTCATTCGCAAAAGCCTGCAAAAGCTCTGTGCTATTATTACGTCATTTATAAAATATGATTTATAGATTTTCTTAATATTAAATTTTATTACAAAAAAATGACACGTAAGCGATTAAGGTATGCTAAGGCATTACAAGTTTAGCAATCAGTTAGTATTTATTTATGTATAATGCCCGTTCTTGTTTTTTTCTGTTTTATCTGTTATCGGGAGATTCATAAGATTAAGTTGTCGGGCTCACTCGGGGCTTCAAGAAATGGCATTTCAATTCTCATTGGAGATGTCATTGTATCTCGTTTGGTTAGTTAGTTCCCCTTATCCCCTCCTTCATTATCTGTTATGCCGTTTTATCACAAATCCTTTTCTTTTTCTCTGAACCAATTAGCTATGCGGCGGAGTTTATGCATCAGACAAACCTACTAACTTTATACCTACGCTACACAAACGTTTTTATTTGCCTAAAAACTATCTTTGTACTTATATATAAAAATATAGAAATCAGTTATTGAGCTATGCTTTTAACTACTTATATTAAAGATGTTCTAGGATTTCAAAGCGACTAGGAGTTCGATCAACCCTAGGATTTGGTAGAACTATGACGGTTTAAAATTTACTGCGTAAAGAGAAACAAAAGTTTAAGAAATAGGTACCTACATTTAGATTTAATAAGGTCGTTCGCGTTTTTGACACGTACGTTGTCTCGTGTAGTTTAAATGTGGCTTATGATTTTAACTGTGTTAGTTGAGACAAGACTAGGAATGCCGTTAAGTCAATAGAAATTATTGCGTGTACCTTCTGGTGTCATCAACCTTTTTGGCGGTAAAAGTGACGTTTATGTTTTTAAATTGAAAACTTTTCCGGACGGGATATGAATTATGATATGGTTTTGATACACGTAGGGGATTAATAAATGATAAGAGTACATAATATACATATTTTGTATGAAATTTTATGAAGAGTTATGTAATAAAAAATGTGTAAATTGGTCATTTTTAAACTCTGATAAAACTTAAACGAAAAATAATCAATTATTTAACCCTAAACGATTTATAATTATTTCATAGCTACATATTAAATACCATCGTTTACATCATGTTGGTATGTATGACCACTCTATCAAAAAGTTTTTCTCAAAAAGGTTTAATACCACGGCTTGTGAAGTCAACATAACGCTGTTATTGTCGTACCGAGAGCAACACTCAAGCAAGTGTCAATTACGTTACGGACCCGTAATAATAGGCGAAACTTGGATTCGCATTAAGCTTTTTTTTGACTAATCGCCTCTCGACTTCTGTAGCGTGGTAAACAGAAAGAACTCCTTGGTAACGTAGCTGTCATGACATAAAGATCGGGACATAAGGATGATGAGGACGTATCTAGAGGGAGCAGTGGCCTGGGAGTCTATGAAGGTGCCACAATAGTTTGGTCAGATCCAAGGGTATCCTGTGAGGACTTCCCCAATAAGGAAGCAGTAGAGGGCAGCCACCAAACCCCTGGAAATCTCGCAGAAAAATTAAACAGAGCACAAAATTTATACCATAATATGTGGTTTTTAATATATTTACTTTTTTTTAAAATTACATTATATATATACTTAATTACAATTAGTTACACAGCATGATAAAAAAAAATAGTAATCCGTGAGTGAACTGGAGGCAAAACTAAGCCTATTATAAGATAAGTCCGTACAAAATCTATGTAGTAGAGTAATTTATATATTTACTTAAAAGTAACGTTGAATGTGTATACGTTTGTAGTGTGTAATTAGATAGGTACCATGCGAAATCAAGAAGCTACTTAAAAATATACGCATAGGTAATTAACTTCGCACATATTAAGGACTTTAAGCTTTATATTTTAAAAAGCCAGTACTTACATGGATTACAAGTTTTTATCAGGTCGATGGCAAAAAATGAAAGCTAAGATTTCCTGATGCGTATCGTAGAGCTAGGGTTGAACCGGTTGAGTCACGCATCGCCGAAATGCATTCATAGCTATGGCTTTTACCACGATCCGTCTGCCTAGAAACAGTATAAGTAGTCGTCTAATACCTACATGTAGGTATACACACTATAATGTAAATGTTAACATTTTTACGGGATTTTTAAATATCCCTTATAGTACGAGGGCGGTTTTTAAGCAGATAAATACCTTGTAGGTAACCTTATAAAGTTACAGCTTTGTTAGGTATAGCGTGAACGAAGTCGTGTCGGGCCAGCTAGTTTTAACTAAATATGAATATTGTTGTACTTAAATTTTAAATACGAAAAATTTACGTCATAACTGTGTTGTCTCGCAATCCGTTCTTATTTTTTTAAGTAAATTGATTCAGTTATTTTACGCAAAAGCAACAAATGAATAAAATAACAATTTTAAACATAAGTTTGGAGTCAAATCAAAATGGCGGACGGTTTTCAGTGGGGAATATCGTATTACATTAATGTAATGTAAATGCAATGCACGTGTGCTTTGTAAATTGCGGAAGTGAAGGGCATGTCAAATTGCCACTATAAAAATATATGGCGCGAATTTTTACGAAATTGTTTATGGCTTTATGCTCTGTGGATTTATCTTGTTCGATATTTGACACTGTTCACAGAATAGACTATAAAGATTGCCATCTATGTACCGATTTAAAATTTGTTTTATTATTGAGCTTGTAATAAAAAAAAAATATTGATACATTCTTTTATTTTAAAGAAATGTAAACAATATTGAAAGCACAATGCAAGCAGTCAAAAATTATTTTAAGAACAAAACATTCATTTATATGTCCTATCTAATAATTAATTATCATAGTAAGTATATAAATGCTATCACTATAAATGCTATCATATATTCCTTTTCTAGTTTTATTTCATCCTATCCCAACATTGTATATGTACTAGGTGCCCCGTGTCCACTTCGTTGGGCATAATCCTCTTCGGCTTTTATATAGCCTATGACACCCAGTAATAATGTGGCTTTCTATTGGTGAAATAAATTTTAAAATCGGTTCAGTAGATGCCGATGTCACCCCTTACAATTTAACAAACACACAAACTTTAGGGACTTCCTTATAATATTAGTATACGGTATACCGCCTAATTCAGGGTTACCAGATACTCCCATCTCGGAGGTTTGGTATTCGCAATGTTTAATACTTCATATAAATGGAATTTTAATACAGTATTCATTACCTATAATCACTAAACCGGTTTATGTAGATACTAATTATTTATCTATTACTCATTTTGTAATTGAATCAATTATATGGAGGTGATTATACATTCTATATTTATATAAGTCTGTATATCTTTAAATAGGATAGTCTGTGAAAAGAATTAAATATCGTCTTAGAAGCATTATAAATAGAAATATAGTGTTTTATTAATAAAATACATTAAGAACTAGATCAAGATCTGATAATATTGTAAATGTAGGTAAAGTCAATTGTAAATTCATCATAAAAATAGGGGATTCTTAAATAGAAATCAGTAAATCAGGAAAAAAATAAATTGTGTGCTTATCAAAATATAGAGAACAAATGAAATTTTAGGACGTAAAAATGATTTATAATGTTGAATGCATAGACGTATTGTGTTATTATTCTTTCGTTGAATGTTACTTAAAAAAATTGAGAACCCCAAATTTAAAACACACGTTTTTGAGTCAATTACATGTATACATGTGTTTATATTTTTAGGTACAGATACCTAAAAATTGTTTTATTTTATTTTGTAAAAAAATCAAGTTGATTTTATTGAATGTAACTTGAGATGGTAACACTGATATATAGATAATATATTTGGTAGGTACTGTTAGGATTAATACTCATGTACTTATGTTACATATTTTAAAGGAGACTATATTTTCGACATATTTACAAGGACTTATTTACACTTCGATACGATTTTATATAAAATGTTAACCTGTGTTACTGTAAAAGATTTTAAAACCCTACGCAATATCTGAATCTAAAGTTTTATTGACATACATTATAATGTTTATTAAGCAAAAAAGTTGGCCCGGTTAGTAATTAATAATTATAATTAATATTATGAAAAAGTTTTTTCGTAAACAAATGACGATTAAGAAGTCTTAACGTTTACCTTTATTTCTATCTAATATTTATCTATAGTACGCGTCACGAATCTTTAGCGCTGAACGTACCTGCGCAGAAGTCAAAAATAAGGTATCGAGGTAACTGCGCGGCGCGCGGCGCGTGATTGTCGGGTGCGCGAGCGTTGATTGGTTGTCCCAGTCGTGTTTTCTTTCTCGCACCAATACGTCAATTACGAGCGCGATTCTACCGATGCGCACCTATTCTCGTCCAGCGCTAAACATAAATGACGCGTACTATACTGAATTCTTAGTCAAGCATTCTTTCATATTACGTAGTATTATAAAATATATTATAATATACTGTAACTATATATTAGCTGTTGCCCGCGACTCCGCCCATGTAGACATTCATAAAAACTTGAGCCGCCCCCCCCTTATAAAGTTTTCATTATTTTTAAGATATATTCTGCTATTCGGGGTAATTAAGATATATGTCCCCGACATATCCAATAAACCAAAAACCATGAAAATTTGTCCAGCCGATCTCCGGTTATAAGTATTTTAAAACTTGTAACAAACTCGACTTTGTTTTTTAATATAAGAGATAACATAATTATTATTATATCCGTTGCTCGCACTTCGTACCCGTTGAATCCTATATCCTGTATGATTAAGAACTTAGAATTTTATACCAGAATATAATGTTTTATAGAGCTCCAAAATGATTTATTTTTGTAAGTTTTAATTTCTTAATTAATTAAAATATCTAGTTATATTCTTTTGATTACTACGAATAATAGTAAGACGAAAATTAAGCTAAGAATTCTTGATAAGACTGATATTTAATTACTATTTTGATTATCTGTGACAAAGGATTAAACTATTATATTACAATAGCTGATAGTGGCAATCTACGTCCGCCATTACAATGGCGCGAAAATATAATATATCGGTGTCTCTTTCTTACTATGAGAATGCTGTAGCGCTGTCTCTTTCTATCGCAGGTAGGGTTAGTAAATAAAAAACAGCTGATCGTTCTGTTGTAAGTTTAAAGAAGTTTTTGCTATAATTATTTCCTTTTTGAGGATAAAGCGTATTGTTTCTCAAGTATCCACTTTACTTTGTTTTACCAAGAAGGTTTTATTTTATGATAATTTTATCTGTTAGTATTATGATATTTTTGTCTATTCGTCTGGTTTGTCAATGAGGATTCTAATTGCTATGCTATGTAAATATGTATCTGACTTATATAGTATATACTATATACCTGCCTGGAAGAAATTTCTTAACATACATTTTCGTTTTGTAATACCAAAATTATTTTGACTAATTAAATAAAAATATGTTTTATTTTTACTTAAACTTTTAATTAAACAGAATTTTATGCAGAATAAGATGTACCTAACTGTAACATACAGGTACAAATAAAACCATCCAAGATTACGACAAAACGATTACGATAAAGACATTCAAACATCCTCAAAAACATTCGCTTTTATAATTTTACGAATTATATATTTAAAAAATGTCAATAAAAACCCATTTGATTAGGCAAGTAACACGAATATAAATATAGGTTAGCCAGCCCGTTTGTTATTGTGTCACATGCAGTAATTTGAGATGTGGGCGTCCATCTTGAATTTACAGTTCAATGGACCAATGGGAGAAAACATTCGTGCCAGCGGACTGGGATTGGTACTGTTGTTATAAACAAAGATTATTGTTTTT
>JADANM010000147.1:5168547-5182712 GCA_026213755.1 Eurema hecabe | reverse complement strand
CATAATGCGATGAATTTGATAAGTGTTGACGTAACAGTCAGTAGGTAATGTGAGAAAATGGGTATAACATTACAATAGCGTCGGCCTGACTCAGCAGTCTTGGCAGTAAACAATCATTTCTTCATTATTTCTATCTAAATAATATATATAAATTACGTGTCACGTTGTTTGTCCGACTTTCAGCCGACTTCAAAAAGGAGGAGGTTCTCAATTCGACCCGTATGTTTTTTTTTTATGTTTGTTACGCGATAACTCCGCCAATTATGAACCGATTTGAACAAATCTTTTTTCGGCGTATAGGTAATACCTAGGCAAGGGTGGTCATTTAAAGGGTGGAAAATTGGGGATGAAATTTTTTATACGCAATATCTCCGCCGATTATGAACCAATTTGAACGATTATTTTTTGTTGAATAATTAAATAATTATCATGAAGTCGGTTTTAATTTTTTTAAAGTTAGTAATTAAATTAAATTTGCACACCGTGTGCAGTTACCAACTAAAAAGATAGGATAGCTTACATTATAATACATGCGAGCGATGTCGGGGTGGTTCACTTGTATACATATTAAATTAATTGTGTTTTTTCTTAAAAAATATTATGAAATGAATAGTATAACACATAAACGTATAACGCATAGACTGATAGTCCTTTAATAATTAATCGGTCCGACGTAAGTGAAGTTAAAACTGTATATATGTAGGTGTCAGCACGTTCTTATAATCGATGACACGTACACAAGCCCACCATATTGCATTTACATTTAAGTAATTTACCCTATAAATTTTAAATTAAACAATCAAACATTCCCTTTATGTATTAGTACTAGCGACCCGCCCCTGCTTCGCACGGGTGCAACTACAGAATGTCCTCATTCACAACGTTCACAGCTTTTTTTGTCAACCCGACCCGCGGACCGCCGCGGCGCCGCAACAACTGCGTCCCTGCATTTAATTTGTAATATCTTCGGAACTATTCACTTAAATTACATGCTGTAAGAAGCATATTGATCTATAATTAATGCACAATTTATTTAACTGGTTGGTACTTAATGGGATAAGGTTTATGCTGTTTAGTTTTAAATCCCTTCGTAAATAACCATATATTAGTAAAGGAATAAAAATGTTTATGGTGGGTTATCCCTAAGAGATAGACATATGTCATCGCGGAGTTTTATGTAGAAATTTTTAAAGTGGACAATACTGTAGTACAATAGTTTGGTCTAACTCGTAGGGTTTAGCCAGCGTTTGCAATATAAGCGCAAAAAAACGTTCTTAATTACGACATCACATTATAAACCTCTAAATTTATCAGTATTTCTCTACTATATTATGCATTTATTATACATATAAACCTTCCTTAAGAATCACTCTGTCTATTATAAAAAACTGCATCAAAATCCGTTGCGTAGTTTTAAAGATCTAATCATACATAGGGACAGACAGACAGCGATAGCGACTTTGTTTTATGTAATGATTATAAATGAAAATGTTTTGCGCTTTATATATTTAATAGTAATTTAAGTACGTCAAAGAAACATTGTAATATTAGTATCGTATAATTATGTGTCAGCATCAGTCATGTTACTCGCAACTCGTCACGTCCAATGTAAACTGCGGTTGGTATAATCATCAATTTTGTCAGTGTGAAAATAATTTATTAAGAACAACTCATGCAGTAGGTACTAAGAAGTATTCATTGTATATGTATATAATGTTTTATTGTTAGTAATGTTTTTATTTTTGTATATCGCGTCTCGCGAATTCATCTTCGTGGAAAATTCCGTTTCACAATATATTTTGAGTTTTATATATTACTAGCTGTTGCTCGCGACTTCGTCCCCGTCGGATCTATTTCTATTATTATGTTATAGTGAGTCAATCTTAAAAGATAGACATATACTGTCGCGGACTTTTTTTTAGATCATTTAAAGAGGAATAATTCTTTCATACATATTATTTTTGTATCTTGAACCGTTTTCGCAGCGCACTCAAGGAAGCCCTCAAAGATGAATAATAGTCCCGTTTTTTCCATATTTTCCATTATATCTTCGCTCATATTAGTCGCAGTGTGATGTTATGTAGCCTAAAGCCTTCCTCGATAAATGGTCAATTCAATAAAAAAAGAATTTTTCAATTCGATCCAGTAGATCCTGAGATTAGCGCGTTCAAACAAACAAACAAACAAACTCTTCAGCTTTATATATTAGTATAGATGTACTAGCATTTTATTTTATTTAGCTAGCCGCCCCCCGCAGTTTCGTCCATATTTATGCATGAATATACACATAAACCTTTATCTGGAATCCCTCTATAGTCTATCCGATCAAAAAACCGCATGAATATCTGTTGTGTACTTACAAATATTTAAGCATACATAGAGACAGACAGATTACTATACATACATACATAGGACATAGGCTACATTTTTTAAAATCAACCCCCAAAATGTTGTGTCAGGGGTTGTAACTTTTTATAATTTTACGCTTTCACGGCCTAACCACTGAACCGATTGTAATGAAATTTGTTACACAGATGGTCTAGAGCCTGAGATAAAACATAGGCTTCTTTTTAACGGGAAAAAAGAGTTATAAAGGAGCAGGGGGGGGGGGGGGCAAAGTCGCGGACAACAGCTAGTACATAATATTTATACGTAATAACACTCACATACTTATAGCAATTTACTTCTAATATAAACATATTATTACATACTAACAAGTCTGTAGTAGGTATTAAAAATATTAGCTACGTGTGTCATAATAAGGGCCGAACAATGACATGTGACAGACAGACACAACTCAAAACAATTCACTTACAATGATGTGTGCAATACTTACCTCGTACATTGTGTGAAAACTTCGATCAAATATTTACTACCATTCACTGACTGATCTTAAGCGCTAGTTAGCACTGCGCACTAAACATTGTCTGTCTGTCTGTTACTTTGATAATCTTGTGTAAGTATTATATAATACTAGCTGTGCCTCGCGGCGTTACCCGCGAAGGTCCCGTTCCCGGCTCGCTACCGAGATATAAAGGTATCCTATCTTTTAAGTTGGATCAAACTGCACACGGTGTGCAAATTTAATTTCAAATATGTTAAGTAGTTAAGAAGTCAATCGCAAACAAACAACCCGACACGTAATTTATATTTACTAAGATAATTAATATCTTATTCAAAAGTTCCACTACACCACCTGTTTGTTTGTTCTGTTACTTTTCCCGTTTTGGTTTGGAAGAAATCACTTTTAAGCGATAAGGATGCCAGATACCAAAATGTATCCTTAAATATGCAAATTTTATTAATCTAAGTGTAAAATGTAACAAAATGTTAAACAAATAAATAAATAATTAATAATTGTCTGTTTGAAACAAATGAGTAGATAATATTTGCTACTAGCGGCCCGCCTCGGCTTCGCTCGCATACGAAATTATCAAAATTGTAGAAACCGATATTATTTGTAAGCATTTAAATAAAATATATGATCTTGCTTTACACTGGTAAGGCTATAAATATAGAACAATTATAATAAAAATCAAATCAATCGACCTTATTCATAAAAAATCGTATGCATTTTATTGGTCTCGATTTTATTGGTCGGGTTATAGGTTATCTAAAATCACGTTGTCATTCTAACGAATTATATATTCGATAAGTAGTATAGTGATAACACACTAGGCAACTATTGCGCTAAATGTATAACCGAGAAAATAATTTTGTGACATTATAATTTTTATTACTGGCAACATAGAATAATAACACCTAGAACCGCAATATGAGCACGCAAAGTGAAGTCGTTTCAAAGTAGACAATTTTGTCTACTTCCATAGATTGGTGACGTAGTGTATATCATCATAATTCGTATTTTTTCGTAGATTTAAATTTTTCCACATTTATAGGGATAATTTTTTATAGCAGCAACATTATCGGTGGGCTTGTGTGCGTATCACCGATTACAAGAACCTGATTTTTACACTTACATATATACAGTTTCGGCTTCACTTACGGCGGACCGATGCGTTTTACGTCTATGGCTGGCAACACATTGACGAAATAGCTTGTCAAATCTTGACCCATCAGCAAACCTGTTCAGTTGCCTTCTATCAAATCGAAACATCAAGATTTTCGCTAACTTAGATAACTTAGAAAGAAAATTACCAAACCTTTGACGCTACAAAAGATCATCAGTACAGCTTAAATGACCTTAGCACTAACATTGACATGCAGATCTCAACGTCAATATAAACTACCTAATAGCTGCATTAAGATAATTCCAGAAAATCATCAATGAAAATGATTTTCCTATCAGGAAATGAGCAAAAACATACCAGTAACATTGTACATCTCCGCCAATGTCAAATTGATAATTTTAGTATCTGAAGCGTATATATTAATTATCTTTGACCCGAGACCTTTCTAACATTTTCAATCACAAATAAATCAGCGAATAAAGTTATTCTTAAGTACTTCATCATCATCAATTCATATAAAACTAGTACTTAGTATCGTATTCTCAGTTGGACAGCTTACAAGTGACGTCATAGTGCTGAATCTTATAATTTTATGCTCTTACTAGCTGTTGCTCGCGACTTCGTCCACGTCGGATCTATTTCTATTATTATGGTATAGTAAGTCAATCTTAGAAGATAGACATATACTGTCGCGGACTTTTTTTTAGATCATTTAAAGAGGAATAATTCTTTCATACATATTATTTTTGTATCTTGAACCGATTTCGCAGCGCACGCATAGGAAGCCCTCAAAGATGAATAATTTTCCCCGTTTTTTCCATATTTTTCATTATATCTTCGCTCCTATTAGTCCCAGCGTGATGTTATGTAGCCTAAATTTAGCCTTCCTCGATAAATGGTCTATTCAATAAAAAAATAATTTTTCAATTTGAACCAGTAGATCCTGAGATTAGCGCGTTCAAACAAACAAACAAACAAACTCTTCAGCTTTATATATTAGTATATAGATATCATTCTAGAGAGGTCACTTGGTGGTTCAAATGACCCATAATTTTTTTAACATGGGCCTGTAGTCTACTATATCCGTCCCGGGGCCCTAACAGCGGCATCATCCGGAAATGGTTAGCATAAAATACATGGTATAGTACCATGTATTTTATGTATGGTACATAAAATATAAAAACCTCGTACGTAATTAAGTCACTAAGCAGTAACGTGGTCACGTCAAACGTGATAATTTTAAAATTTTACCTTCGTCACGATTATCCGATTATAACCAAGTTATCGCAATTCAACTTACTATTAACAGCTAAAAAACAAGACTCGTGCAAAGCCGTGCGTAGACGATTATACAGAGGTTAATCTTTTTAGATTTAGAAGTATACTTATTTGATTTTTAATTTCGTTATGTTTGCTAGTTTGTCAGTTTTTTGTTTACAACCTCAACGGCTAGAGATGGTTAAAAAACTAAATGTCCGATGTAAAAATTCACCAAATCATAGCGGCTCCAATAACCGTATGTATTATTCATAAGTTTTGACCTCTTTTAACCCTTTCTTCCAGTTAAAAAGAAGCCTTCTTTTTCAGGCTCTAGACCATCTGTGTACCAAATTTCATTACAATTGGTACAGCAATTAGGCCGTGAAAGCGTAAAATTATAAAAAATTTCAACCCCACGCGCAACTGTTTGGGGATTGATTTAAAATAAAGTAGCCTATATCCTTCCCCAGGCTCTAGAAATTCTGTGTACCAAATTTCGTCCTAATTGGTACATTACTTTTAGCGTGATGGAAAGACAGACAGACAGAGTTACTTTCGCATTTATATTAAATATTAAGTATGGATAAGTATCTCAAACCTTACTCTAAACTTACGTGATCAGTTGACAAGTAACTAAACTGTGCTCCGATCTGAAGGGCACTGTAGCCAGCGTGATTACTGGGCTAATGAGTCTTAACATCTGATGACTCAAAGTGGGGAGCGTCGGTGTAGTGCACCCCTGCCCGGAGTTGGGCTAGCAAAGTTCCGGGTAGCACTACATTGGCTATGGGCTGGCGTTACTCTTACCATCAGGAGTGCGTCCAGCTCGTCTCCCCTCTTTATATTATAAAAAAAAAAAACTATTCGTAAGTCTGAAGTTACAAAGTGCAAAGACGCCGATATGTTATCAAACCGTGGCGACTCGCCGAGCACCGTGACCAATGCAATTGCTTTTCTGATAACACGTAGAAAAATACTATTACCTGCCTATTCTAGTTGTTAGCTTACACTATATTTGTGCAAAGAAATCACGAATATATTCCACGTTCTATAGTACGAGGAAAAACCTCTTTGCCTTATAGATTCGTGGTGAAATACTTGGATAAAAAAACTAGACCAGGATCAATCTTATGTGATATTACATGCCCTTTGAGTCTATGTATTCCCTATGTATATACACGACAATTTTATTAAAACCCTAGGTGATTAGTATGAAAACCATTCATTGCTTTTTACGTAAAACCTAACGGGTTTTGTTAAAATTCGTTGAATAAAAAACAAACTTTAATACTTCTAGGTATTTATAGTAAAAGAATAATTAAAATAAACAACCTCTGTTCCGTAGTTTCGTCCGTGTTTCTGTAACGATGTACTCTATTGTCTAACACCCTTTACCTCAATAACGGTTTTTTAAACAAGACATTAATTTAAAAGCCAATTCCATTAAAAGACATCCTATTTAAAATATAAATTCTCAAAAACCATATCTAAACTTTAGATATCTATAAGTCTGTACCTAATTAAATATCTCCGCCAATTATATTATTTATGATACAATATTAAATCTGTTTTATCGATAGCGATATCACTAATCTATTGTATCGTCTTGAAGAAATAATAAATATTAAAAAAGAAGGAAAAATTATTACAGTCCCTACTTATAATATGATAAATTTGAAAGCTACGCTGTCTCTAAAACGATTGGTCCATCATGAATTTTTGCATACATATTCTTCTTTTTTGACGTGAAAGGTCTTTAAATCGCGCCGAAACATACGGGTACCAGGTTTAAAAGGTGGACTGTAACGAAAAGGTGGACTATATCATCGTACCTTAATAATTAAAAAACTGTTAGTCTAAGAAACAAAAATGTGGTACGAATATTTCACTTATATAGTCAGCTCGCTGTTAAAACAGCGTCAATCTTGTTTTCATTTCGATCTTTTACTTTAAAAGCGATTCGCTAACATAGACGTTTCACGTTAAAACCAACGGCCGTGTGCCCTGGCACAGCCCCACCCGATTTTTTTGCTAAACAAACTAGTAGTTAAATAAAACAAATATAAAAATCAAATGTAATGCCAATATACCTATATATTAAGTATACTTTACTAAAGCCAAACAATTTCGTGGTTAGTAAATTGATTAGGCAACTAATCAAACACCCTCGCGACAGTGATAAGGAAATCGGTGACAGCGTTATCATAATAAAACTTCGAATTAAACTAATTACCAACTGATTACTACTATTTGTTGAATTAGTGACGTTTTATAATCTTTGGCAAATAATATATCTTATATAGGGTAGATATGTTTACAGACATATGATTGGAAATATTTATATTACTACTAGCATTGCCTCACGATATTCAACACCTATATATATTTAATTCATTTTAGGTTGGATCAAACTACCACGGTGTGCAAATTTAATTTAAATCGGCTCAGTAGTTTAGAAGTCAATCTCGGACATATATACGTTTCTAAGTTAGTCTTCGACACTCTTAGAAATAAATAAATAAACAGTTCAATTAAACCAATAAATATATCAGGGTACAAGTATAGTCCCAACTTAAGCAGCGCTTACGTTATGTATAACTGAAAAATTGCAGGGGAATGCTTTTCATTTGTAAACACATACATATATTACACTGACAAAACTCGGATCTTACAAAAATGCAAATGTATAAGAAAATTTTATTTATAGGGATAAATTAGCGCCTTAATTAGGCAGAACGAGGCGCCCAAAAATTTTTGGTATTAACTGCATCAAAAGTCAATGTAAAAATGTAAATGTAAAAATAAAATCAATGTCAAACATAATTTTAAAGAACCCTTACATTTTATCATTAAATAACTTTATATACCAACTAGCTGACCCGTGCAACTTCGTTGGGCATAATGTTAATTATTATTTTCAGTTTTTTATACATATATCTTATGAGTTATGACACCCAACTATAATGTGCTTTTCTATTGGTGAAAGAATTTTTAAAATCGGTTCAGTAGATCCCGAGATTACAATTTAACAACACACACAAACTTTAATCCTTTATAATATTAGTATACATAAGTTAATTCATTTAGAGTTTAAGTTTTTTTTAGAGTTCGCAGTTTAAAATTTAAATTAACTTAAACAGTTATTAATGACAGCCGTTTAATTAATATATTTTATTTGTTACAGCTCAAAGGACGATGAGATAGATGGAAATTGTATAGTTCGTGCCCGCGGCCTGCCCTGGCAGTCATCGGACCAAGATATCGCCAAATTCTTCCGAGGACTCAATGTGGCCAAGTATGTTACCTTATTTTTGAATAGGAAGTGTTGCATACGATGATCCAGTCTCATACTTTTCCAAGGTTCATTTTCCAAAAGATGGAATCATCTTTAAAGACGCATTTTTTTGCTGGATAAAAGGTACCATACCAGTATCCTAAGTCACTATCTTCAACGTAAATACTTTCGTTAGTCTTTCCGCCCAGGAGACAAAAATCAAGGTGAAAATATAATAAATTTTACAACCGATATGAACATTATTATCAGATGAACTATGACTTTAAGGCATTCAAATTGTTTTCGTCATAAAATTTTAACTCTAAAGAGAACAAGAAAGGTTCTCGCGGGTAACTACCCTTGTTAATTGTACTTGTAAATTGGTGTCCAGGGGCGGCGTAGCTCTGTGCCTATCGCCGCAAGGAAGACGCAACGGGGAGGCTCTGGTGCGCTTCGTGTCACAGGAACACCGGGACATGGCGCTTAAGCGACACAAGCACCACATCGGCCCGCGGTACATTGAGGTCAGTTATTTTATCTTCTCGAAGAAGAATGCTTTAAGGAGAACGATCTTGCTTCCTCTTAAACAAGGATGCTTAAAAGAAATGAACGCAGAAAGAACGTACAAATCTTATGTAATCTGTGCTTACAAGCGACTTCATCTGAGGTTTTTTCCTCTCAAAAAGAAGTGTCTTTTTTCTAGTGTATTGTGTCTTTAATGTATCTTTTAAATGTTTTCATCTAAATTTAGACAGATCTCTAATATAAGTTTATTGATAACATGATTAGCATTTAGACCATAAGCACCCCGCACAATAAAGACATTTTATTCGGCAGACAGTTTTGCAGACGTATTTTCTAAATATCACATAACCCTCTAAAACCTATCAGCAGTCTTTAAAAGTTTGTAGCGTGTGTGCGTGGTTGCGGGCATGCTTGCGTACGTGCCTGCATACTTGTGTGCTTGTGTGCGTGCATGCTTCCGTGCTTGTGTGCGTGCGTACGTGTACTTGTATGCGTGTGTGTACCTGTGTGTGCGTATGTGTAAGTAAATGAACGCGGTACGGCAGGTGTACCGCGCGAGCGGCGAGGACTTCCTGTCGGTGGCGGGCGGCGCCACGTGCGAGGCGGCCGCGTTCCTGTCGCGCGGCGCGCAGGTCATCGTGCGCATGCGCGGCCTGCCCTACGACGCGACCGCGCAGCACGTGGTAACTACAACTTTTTTTTTTAAATACGAAGAGGGGAGACGAGCTGGACGCACTCCTGATGGTAAGAGTAACGACAGCCCATAGCCGATGCAGTGCTACCCGGAACTTTGCTATAAAGCCCAACTCCGGGCCTCCTCAACTTACACCATTACACGCTTATCAACTCAATTATGCGGAGTACTGGAATACGTCATGGTACTCTTCTTTGTAGACCTGACGCGATGTACTCACTTTTTGGATAAATATTATTCTGGTGTTCTTATTAATAATATAATATAATTAGTCTGTTCTATAACAATTAAACATCGCTTCGAAAACTATATTATATCGAGATATACGTTATTCGTTTTTTATTAGGTAATCACATTAAATATAAGACAGCGTCTCCATATAAAATCGTTCTTTTTATTTATATCGACAAAAGCTTAATATGCGTGTCTCTAAAGTACAATTATAAGAAATTTAACCCCTCGTAGCCACATCTATTACATATCCATACTGCGATTTGATTCAATAAAAACCCTTAACTCAACAATCTCTTGCTAGCTGGAATTCTTCTCAACGGGAGACGATCCAGTCCAAGTCCTAGATGGAGAAGAAGGAGTTCTTTTCGTGAAACGAGCAGATCGAAGAGCGACGGGAGACGCGTTTGTTCTTTTCGCCAAAGAAGAAGAGCTAAGCAAAGCTCTGTCTCGACACAGAAAGCTGATTGGATCCCGGTATATTGAGCTGTTCCGGTCTACTATCGCTGAAGTTCAACAGGTAAGGTCTTTTCATTTATATTCTTGGTATTTTTATTAAAAATATGTGTACTGTAATATTTTATTTTCAAATCTTTGTAAGACAGGAGTAAATGTTGTAGGCTGTGGGAGAATTTTTAATCTGTCTTGCCATGTCATCTGTATGTATGTCATCTGGATAATAATTATACCAATAATTATTTTATGCAATATTTTTTAATAATAATATTAATAAAAAAAATATTGATAATATACTATGTACAATACTGAAATACACCTTAAAACTAGAAATAAAAATACAGCAAGTAGTTTTTGACAATAGGCGGCTTTATCGCTATTAGTGATTTAATTATTATATATTAATTAGGTGGGGTGGGAACTTGTAATCGTTTCATTTTAATATTGATCTATATACTACATATACCTACATAAAAAAACAATGTTAAAGATACAATATTATAACTTAGACTAACTTAAGAGTTATGCAAATATGTCCGAAAGTAAAATAATAAAATTCACTGATTTTACACAATATGCGTGACGCTAATATAGGTAGGGTATTACTCGACCACAATGCAAGGTCCGTTGGTTATTTGTACTAAATGGTCGTTTTATGCGCAGCCTGCCCTTGGGACACGGTAAGAATACGGTTTAAGCCAATTATATTGTTATTTTTATAGTTTCTTTAAAGCATATTTTTCTAAGTCCATAATGAAAGTACTTCTTATGAGTATAATAAGGATGTGATTGAACTTAGATTGTTAAAGAAATGACATTTCCTGTCTGAATTTTTACTGCAATAATTATTTACACCTCAACGATCTACAATCATTAGTCTAGAGTCTAGACTGACATTAAAAAATAAGGTAAATAGATTCGTCTTAGCTGCCAAAAGCGGGAAATGATCGCGCCATTTTGAATTTAAATACAATATATAAATACCGGATCAAAATTAGATAATACAAGAAATACAAAATCGGAAACTTGATATATAGGTTTTAAACAAATCTTTGGACGAGCCATATTTATGCAAAAAAAAACCTTCTTAATATTTAGAGTATTTTCTATATATTCCCTCTTCATACAGACTTTAAAGTCTTTAAATAAATCTTTCGAGAGCCACAGGAGCTTTACTATGGCAAAATAGCCATTAAACCCGATATATTTAGAGTATATTCCCCCGTGCAGGTACTAAATCGATCTCTAGAGAGTCGCACAAGTCAAACCAGCACGCCGAGCGCGTCTACCGAGGGCCTAGTACCAGTGGCGTTAGTTCCACAACATGTCATTACGTCAGGCACCGCTAAGGACTGCGTCAGACTTCGAGGACTGCCTTATGAAGCTCAGGTGAGGAGCAGTATTGTAGAACCCACTCCAGAGCTGGCAAGCTCTGCAAGTGTTCATGGGCGGCGATGACCACTTACCTTATCAGGTGGCTCGCCTGCTCGTTTGCCCTCTATGTCATACAAAAAAACTTTCTGGAATTAACGAAGACGTTCCTAAGGGACAAGAAACTTTTTCTTCGAAAACTCCATGGAAACTAAATGGAGTGTTTGAAAAAAAAGTTTGTACGGTCGGTATTGGAAGTGCAGACAAGTCCTGTGTAAAGCTATATCTTAAAATTAACTACTTTATCTTAATATATACAAATCTCGTGTCACAATGTTTGTCCTCAATGGACTCCTAAACCACTTAACCGATTATAATAAAATTCGCACACCATGTGCAGTTTGATCCAACTTAAAAGATAGGATAGCTTACATCCCGGTATTGTAAAACCGCGGGACACAGCTAGTAAAATTATAAGTTTAAATATCAGATAAAAATCTAGTAACTGTCCATTCGGGAGGAACAAGTAAAAAAGTGGATTTCGGAGCCAGTGTTTTCTCTCATATAAAATAGAAATTTATTTTTATTTTATTTACGTAAAAAATGTCATAAATTATTTAGTTAACGTGTATTTTCGAAATTACATTTCAGGTGGAACACATCTTGAACTTCCTAGATGAATTTGCCAAAAATATTGTAGTACAAGGAGTTCACATGGTGTACAATGCTCAGGTAAGTGCAAATAAAATTAATACCACCACGATCTCGCCAGATCTGGCCAAATTTTTGCCTTTCATCTTCAAGGAACACAGTATATTCAGTCCAATAGGCTTAATAATAGGGTATAAATACAAATAATAAAAATGAGTCCGTCTCTGGGATAAAAGAGTGTAATACCTGTATTTCTGCTTTGTCAAAATAATAAGACTACGTAGATATAGCGCAGTAAAGTTGCGGAGTGGGGGCTAACTACGTCACACCTTAGTAGAAAACGTGCATAGCAATGACGTCATGCGACTTTTCAATCCAATGTATAGTACGCGTCATTTATGTTTAGCGCTGGACGAGAATAGCTGCGCATCGATAGAATCGCGCTCGTAATTGACTTATTGGTGCGAGAAAGACAACACCACTGGGACAACCAATCAACGCTCCCGCACCCGACGATCACGCGCCCCGCGCGCCGTGCCGCTACCTCGATACCTTATTTTTGACTTCTGTGCAGGTTTCGTTCACCGCTAAAGATTCGTGACGCGTACTATACCTCCCTAACATTGTTAACTAGTGATATATTTGACTTTGACTATCACTTTCACTTAACTTTGACATTGACAAGTAATAGATAATGTATGTGTTCACCCAGGGCCACCCCAGCGGCGAGGCGTTCATTCAAATGGACAGCGAGGCCAGCGCCTTCCTGTGCGCGCAGCAGAAGCACCACCGCTACATGACGTACGGCAAGAAGCAGCGATACATCGAGGTTAGTAACTCCTACTTCCCCGAGGAGGTATCCTTAACTAGTTTTCCTACCTTAAAAAAAGCGCTGCTTTACTTGCTTGTTAGATGAGAGTTTACAGAACACTAAAGATGTGATTGTTATGCTTTTGCTGCAGTTAACTCTTAGTATGTGTATAGATTGTCTGTGTTGCAGTCCGCATTTGGAAGACTTTAAATGGTCTATTACTATATAGTTATGTACAATTTTTGGAGTTTTTTATATGGGAGATTGTTTTTATCAAGACGAGAGTGTATTTGTGGACGAGTCAATTGTTTGAGATATGTAAACGGTATACGATGTTCGATTTTTTTTTGTCTACTTATTAGTAGCCCTCACCAGCAAACGCATTCCGTGTAGGTGTTCCAGTGCTCCGGGGACGACATGAACCTGGTGCTGACGGGCGGCGTGACCCCGGCCGCGTCCCCCAAGGTGCTGTCGCCCGGTACGTGCCCCCCCCCCGGCCCCGCGCCTGCTCGCGCACCACATCGCCACGCAGAGCCTGCTCGCGCGCCAGCACGAGAACCTGCTGCTGGCGGCCATGCGGCCCCCCCTGTACCCCGCGCTGCCCCCCGCGCGCTCCCCCTACCTGCCGCTCCTGCCCGGCCTGGCCGGCCTGCCCGCGCTGCCCGCGCTGCCCGCCAAGCGCAGCTACGAGCGCGCCTTCCCCCCCGCCGAGCCGCCCCCCGCCAAGCGCCCGTACGCGGTGCAGCCGCAGCTGCCCATGTCGCTGCCCGTGCTGTCGTACGCGCCCTCCAGCCCCATATTCTCGTACGCCAACTCGTCGCCCGCGCTGACCTCCTACAGTACTCTGGGCGCGCTGCCGGCCGGCTACCCCTCCCCGCTCCCCACGGCACTACCCTCCCATCTGACCAACCCCTTCCCCGC
>JADANM010000147.1:5105764-5166954 GCA_026213755.1 Eurema hecabe | reverse complement strand
ATAGTAAAATAATATATGATTAAACGAGTAAATTAAACAATATTTGTAACTAACCCAAAATCTTCTGCATGATATTTTCATTTGTTAAATTGTCATCATACACTTCTATACTAGTTTATCTTATAAGAGCCATATTTCTAAGTCATAAAGAGTAAGGAACTAATGGGGCCCCTGATACAGGTCCTATAACGTATTACTACCCCGCGATGGGGCCCTCGATGCCCCCGGCGCTGGTGTACTGGGGCTACCCCACGCCGCCCGTGTCGCCAGCACACTACTACCACCCGCCGCACCACCCACAGACTATGGTAAGACCATCGACAATAGTTTAGTACTATACTAGTCTATAATTTGATTACGTAACACATTCAATGCAATTTTTATAAAATATTAATAATTAAATAATAAAATAATTTTAACAAGAGCTATTTATTATAAAATAATAATTTTCATTGAATTATACAATAGAAATATGTTTTGTGTCACTGACTCCTGACAAACAGCTTTGACTTGCTTGAGTCCTGGGTCAACTACAATTTTATAAATGTATATTACTTAAATTATTATCTATTATTTTGCTTTCACAAAAACTTTTTTCTTCTTCATAAAACCAAACTTTTAAACCATATAAAATAGTATAATATGTTGAAAAGAGATTTACTAGGTACAGTGGTTTGTTAAACTTCATATTTTATTCTAGGTACCCGAAATAGTTCCCGTAGGGGGAGGCTCGCCACTTCCAATACCTCCTCCAGCGGCTTGTCCTGAGTGGCCCCTGTTTATGGTCAACTGACAAAAATCATAGATTATAGACTATAGAGATATATATGTCATCGTGGGCCGGACCTTCGGTAATATAATACGTCAAGAAAAATTATATGTACAAATATCCCTTGCCAATGTGGGAATATGCACGTTAATATACAAGTTAAACTTTATAAATATATATCATAATTTGTATATGTATAGTAATTATGTTACATATTATAATATAAATATAGTTATCATATAGACAAATATATAACAACGTGCATATTCCCTAAACATTAAATATTAGAACAGCTTTAGACACATACAAGTAATATAAAATTATTTCTGGTTTAAATGCAGTGATAGTTTTATTGTTTTATATGTTTTGTTTAATCATTTTATTTATATTTTTAAATCTAAATCCTTAAAAATTAAATACCTTTTACATAGAGAGAAAAAGAATTGCTCTGGCAATTATTTTATTTAAAATTAACTATTTTACGAATCTATATGTTTTATCTGTGAGGTATTTAATTTTTTTACCTAAACGATTAATGTTTTTGTATTTTAAGTATATTTCTGTTGAATTTTATAGTAGGTTACTAAGACATCTCAATTTTATTAATTACGTTATGTATATGACATCTATTTACTGTTGAGTTAGTAGTATCTGTCAATTTTATCTATGTCTATGGAACGTCAAAAAAAGTATATACACAGACCTAAATACTACGAAAAATATCTGCAGTTTTAAAATAAAAAACAAATAAAATAAATTCAACATAATAAGTGCTTTTAAATAAATGATTTTTATATAAATTCTATGTTCCTTTTGAAGTATATCGTCAACTGACAACGATAAATATTTAACATAGTGATCATACGGTGCTCTATAGTTTAGCAATACCAAAAATATTTTAATGTTTTAGCCGAGTCTAAAACAACGCTCAACTAGGGTTATAAAATTTTAATATTAGATTCTATTAGTATGCCATAATGTAAGAATAGATTTATACAAAGCCCGTTCAAATTACATTGTTTGAATATATTTCGGATTTGCTCAATAAATTATTTAGTAAAATTAAATTATAGAAACATAGTAGAGTAAGTTAATATAAAAGATATGAAGATATTATATTATAATAAGATCGTTATCTCATGAATTTGAAGAACTAATGACGTCATCGATATTTTTTTGAATGCCTTTGAGAGAAATAAGTTTGTCATGTACCTATTTTTTATAGAAATGGGTAATGGTTGACGTCAGTTCCGAAATTGAATCCTTGTAGGAGCTAGTACAAGAAAAGTAGCGTTTATATCTCGATAATTAAAAAAAATATAGGCCCTATAGCTGTTACAGGATTAGGAAAATACATTGTCTGTAATCTAATAAAATATATAAAAAAAAAACATAAAAAATTCAATGATTCGGTTTCTTACACGAAACGAACCAATGAATATTTTTGATAATTTCGTAAATATATAAGTTTAGTAAGAATTAATATATTGACATAATAATTAGTTTAAGTATTGGATATAAGAGAGAAACAACGCAATCACTGTGTCTTCCAATCGTTGTAAAATATTTTTATTTATTTGAGTTATCACTTTAAATATTAAAATAAATTAAATATAAGTTTTAAAATATAAGAGTTACTTACTGTTTTGAGGATCTTTATAATTCGTTTAAATTTTTTATTAAAAAAAAACATTTGTCAACGTTGACATTTGTTTTCCTTTTAAAAATTATTCCGCAGATAAAATATATCGTCTATTTCCGTTAAATTGATAATGTTTTTGATTTATTTGAAATGTTACCTAAATACATTTAGATATATCGTCTTACTATTTTTTATCAGCCAACTAATGATGTATCGATGGTCAGTGTTATGTTAAATAAATATAGTAGACCTAAGATTAAGAATTATCATAACAGATACTATATAATGTTTATATATTTGTTATTAATTATTATTACATATTAATTAAGTGATCACTATCCATGACGTTACAAGAAAAAAAATTAAAAACCCAAAAATTGTTTAGATTCTTATATAGAGCGTAAGATAAAAATTGAAATTTTGTTACTTTTCTACCGTTAGTATAACCAGTGGTAAATTTACATTATAATAGCAAAAATGTATTGTTACCTTAAATATAATATATAATGTTGAATTATATGTAGGTCTGTTACTAGTTTAAAGAGTATAATTTAGTGTAGACAAATTAGAATGTGCAATGTTTAATGTATATCTTTCGAAGTAAAAACCAAACTGTTTTGGTTTATATCATACAGAGTAGTGAATTGTTCCAATAAATAAATACATATAAGTAATTTGTTTTATTTATTTCTTCCCTCCCATAGTCGAATAATAGCATTAAATTCGCATTTACAAACTTCAGTTGCGCTGCGTTGGTGTCATAGGTTAATTTATAACGTATTTCATGTATTATTAACATGGAATAATTCGACGAAGACTTTAAAACTTTAATTCAACCCCCACAGTGTGTTGTAAGTAACGAGTGGATATGTTTAGTTTAATAATAAAAAATTAAGAAGCGCCATCTTACGAGAGCAGGCACAACATTGCTTTTTTATGAAAAATAGATAAAAGAAAACGAAAAACATACGTCAATCTGCTTTATTTACGTCACCACACTTAGTTATGACACAATGCATGGAAATCTTACATAATATATTTAACTCTAACAAAATCATATTTATACAATATTT
Source organism: Eurema hecabe (assembly GCA_026213755.1). Classification (NCBI taxonomy): domain Eukaryota; kingdom Metazoa; phylum Arthropoda; class Insecta; order Lepidoptera; family Pieridae; genus Terias; species Terias hecabe. Next base: position 5,163,470 of record JADANM010000147.1, on the reverse strand, counting down.
CAAGTAGAGCCGGCGACACATGCATTTTCACATACATCGTTATAGAAGATATAAAAAATAAAAGAATCAATGGAATATTAACAAAGAGTATCTCAGGGAAATTTGAATTCGAAGTCACTTAAACAACTTTTGTATTCAGAGTAGAGCTGCTGGTTACTATTTGACTGAAGAAATCTCTATAACGATGTACGTAAACGCATATTCACTACAAATTATAAAAATACAAAAAACACTGGAATAGTTGTTCGTCATTTAAAGCAATTCGGATTCGCCTACACAACTAGACGAGCGACAACTCATTTACTTGTACACCCACTAATTCACAACCACCTAGTCTGATCACAGCTCTCTTAATGATAACATCACCACTTACTTCGATAAAAAAATAAACTAAAAAGCCCTGTAATTAAAATGGGTTATTTAAAAACCTTTTTAGGTTAAAAACAACTAATACAACAGACTGATTTTTTATTTCCAAAAAGACTTAAATAAACTTTCGATTGAGCAGATTTTTTGAAGCTGGCAACAAAAATGTTAGCTTACGAGTTCAGTTTAAAACGAAACAGTTTCACATCCATCTAAAAAGCGTGACTTTAAGCATAATACTCCATTAAATGTATATTATGTACAATATTCACAATTTATTTTAGACACGAGTAAAAGTATGGCCTATCTAATTACATACATATATGTATTATATCGTCGAGATGTAAAATCTTGTCATAGAAAGATGCAATTTGATTTTATATAGTGCAAGAATTTTTCATTGTCATTCATAATAATAATTACATTACCTGGCGATAAATATCACACATCGACCTGTAGAGAGAGACCTTCTTCCAATTAAGGGCTCATAGATTGTTTTCTCTTTCATACATTACACTGAATATGTATAAGGTAACACTTTCTAAGTGTGCGAGAGAGATAAAGCTATATTAAGCCGAAAATAGCCGAAAGTCTCTTTCTAGCAGTCGATGGGTGGATATTTGGCCGAGTATTTTTATTGATGGTTATTATTTGGACAGCCAAGAAGAAATATTTCCACGTTGGAAACGCCAAGAAAACAGCATTTAGGTCAGGTACAAATAAATTCCAATACAATTCTAGAATAATACGTAATTTATCACAACAGTCATACTTAAAACCACAAAATTATAATCCACATTTTACTGCAAAAAAAAAGTAAAAATTACAAAAATAATATTACAAGTATTTTATAAGAAAGCTACGTATATTTTTCGTTCATAAGTTTTCAATTATTCAATCATTATTTTTAAGTATGAGTTTAATAAAAATATTCAAAGCAGTCTATTTTATAACCACACTTGCATTTAGAAATCACTACTATTTCGAGAACATAATTTCTCTAATCTATTATTACGTATCCATCGATGACTTTGTAAAACAACATTCAACCGCCATCTATCAAACCAGCAGTGTATAAAAAACGAGTTCTTAATAAATCTCCTATAAGTTTACACGTTTAGTAGTTCTGTGCTTATATCGGGACGTACAGACAAACAAAATCTAATCGCCAGAGTGAAGGAAAGCTAAAGCAAGCACCGGTAGAGGTAGAAATTGAAATTCTTTAAGTAATTGAGGCCGAGTATGGATACGACTCTCATTAAAATTGTACTAATTTTTGCTGTGAAGTATTCATTTAAGTCTATTAAAAATATTCTTTCGAAATTAAAATAGTACATATAAATTAAGTAACATTGACTTTCGTTTTCAATAAAACAGCAAGCATGTTAGATACAATCATATCGAAAAAAATGTACTTGAAATTACATATTTTTTTATATGAAAATAATTTGCATTATTTAATGACTTGGCCTCAATTTATGTAAATAAGTTCAAATAAACGTTTATAATAGACAATTCTAACCGAAAAAATAAAAAAAAAACTTTGAAGCTTCATTGATAACTTCATATACTTACTAATTTTATTCCGCCATTTTTTCATTTTATTACAACAAATAGTGTATTTACAAAAGTACAGATAATTTACAGTGACCATAAACCCACACTCGGCCCGACCTAACTCTATGATCTATGGCAACATAGTTTATACATTTGACTCTTAGACGAAATGTCTTTCCGCCTTCACTGCTTGTACGTATTGTTCTCGACTATTTTCATATTTTTAATCTGAAAACAAATATAGATAATATACATATTATTAAGAAATTTTGATGTTAAAAGTTAACCCATTTATTCATAAGAAAAGTGTGTCAGACAGTTTAAAATAATGAGGTGACATTGTCTAAATATCCCATTAATTATCCTTTAAATAAGTATTTCCACTTATTATATTTAAGTTCTATTTTTAGTAGTAGTTTAGAGTCCTAAGCGATCTCAGTAACCCGGCTTAAATTAACAAGATTTTTCCCGTTACACGCAACGTTACGTGCTCTTGTGTGCGCTTGCACATGTATACGTGTGCGTACAAGCGTGCGTGCATTTGATCACGTGTGTCCAGCTTTGCCATGACGTGACCCCATAGTCGTGGACAAGTCAAGAACTTAGTTTAACTTTGATAACAGTAGAAACAAATAATTTATTTTATAAATGAAAATATATACCTATGCATAAAATTATGTTCGATGGAGTCACTTGGCCCCGGAACCAGCCTAGGGAGTCATGACCTCCCCCCCCCTTTGTTCCGCCATTGCGTGTGTCTGCGTGTGTGTGTCCTTGTTAGGGTGTATGTGTGTTTCTGTGTCTCTCTGTCTATGTATTTGTGTGTGTGCGTATGTCTGTGTGCGTGTGTCCTCATGTCTATGTGGATGCTCGTGTGTATGTGTGTGTGTCCGCTCGTCTCACCTCACTTCTTGAGATGGAACTCCTTGATGCAGAGCGCGCAGGACCAGGAGCCCTCGGGCGGCGTGTCGAGCGGCGGCGCCAGGCAGTACATGTGGTAGCCGCGGTCGCAGTCGTCGCAGAACAGCAGCTGGTCCTGAAATGTTACGTACACTCATCAAATTAAGCTATTTCACACATTTATTATCGAGGTTTTAATTATAAATTTAACGTATGAAATCAAATATGCGTGACCCTAAATCGATAGTGCTAAGCCCGGGAAAAATGTATGATGTAGCCAACTCAATACAAACTAAAAGATTTTGCACCTTAATGAATAATATCACGATATATCACGAACGAATTTAATTTATTTAGTATCAATTTATTTAGTCAGCATCTTGTTATTTTTTATGGAATAACAACGCTACAAGATGGCGTCGCTATTCTGAAAAATTAAAAATAACACGATTGCCTGGCAGAGATTGCTAGTTATCAATTAGGGCGCCTTTTGTACATTATTATTAGTGGCTTTTTTACAAGTAGGTACTTATTTTGTTTTCTCTGTCATGTACAATAAAGTATAAATAAATAATTAATAGGTAATTATGTATGAGAGTATAATATATTATATATTTATTGCAAAACGATATATTATGTATGCGTATATATTTATATCTATACCCTACAGTGTTCCTACCATTCCAGTCTTTCTTTACAAATAATTATAAAGGTTGCCTGGAAGAAATCACTTTTTAGTGATAAGGCCGCCTATTACATTTCTTCTGTTTCTGTACAAATAGTCTGTAAGTATTGAATGTAATAAAGGGTAAAAAAAAAATAAATATATTACAATGGCAACACTCACGTCATTATCACTATTCCCGCATACGGAGCAGCACTTGCACTCGATGCACTGCCAGCGGTACTTGCGCATCGACACCATCATGTTCACCGTGAACTGCAGACACGTGGGGTGACCTGCACACAACATTACCATTACATAAAAAAAGCAAAGGATGGTAACATTTTTATATATTAAAAAAAATGATATACACCAATGTTTATAGGTATATAAAATATATCTTTTACAACAATTAAAATATCAGAAGAGTGAAACAGAAAATGAACTCGCTCCACCGACAAGGGCAAATGTCAAAGTCAGTCGTCATATTTGTCTTTATTTAATTAAGCTACATATAGTAACACTTTATAATCGTAATTGTGTGTTTTGCGCATTTTGTTTAAAACAAACTATTAAATAGATTTTTTTTTTATGCGATGAAGTAGGGAGACGAGCTGGACGTACTCCTGATGTTAAGAGAAACGCCAGCCCATAACCAGTGCAGCGCAACCCGGAACTTTGCTAAAGCTACTCCGGACAGAGGTGCACTACACCGACGCTTTGAGTCACAAGATGTTAAATAGATGTCATTAATGTGGATTGTTTGGAAAAATAATAAATAATACAGTTCGGACAACTCTGATAGAGTAGAAGCTCTCCAAATAATATCATATAATTTGACATGGTAACATTAAAAAAAAAAATAATTAGTTAAATTAAACATTGGCGTATATCATTAGCGTAGACAAAGAAAACAATATAAATTCCACTTACTGTTTGGCACATTTGTCGCGTCCCGCACATCGTCATAATCAATTCAATAAGGGGTATAAAAATGTGCCGAACAATAGTGAAAATAAAACAAAAAACCCAATTATTACACGTTTTCGTACATAGAGCGTCGTAAGGAAGTGCAATTCACTATTCTTCAGCACAGACAAATAAAAAGCAATCGACTTTAGACTCATATAGTTTAATTATTAAAAAAAAAACACGTGTACAAAATTGGGGAATTTCAGCGACATCTCGCGGTACACAATTCGAAATAATAAAATATAGCTATCCCTTTTTTACATTTTAGGAAACAGCGCGTGGGAAAAGGACAGCCATATTTCATGATATCAAATCGTCCCGAACGTGGGCACAATTGTAACTGAAAAACAATTTTTGCTCGATATATAGAGGATTGATGTCGCGTTGTATGTATGTATGCATGCCGTACAAAATGTAGGGTCACATCAATTGTGGGATCATCATAGGATATGCACTTCCCTACTTGACACTTTCGCTTAGGTTCCAGGACTAGTAGCAATATAAAATAACGGTACCAAATAGACAATGATATATTGGTTGGTTATCGCATCCACGAAAACGCGCGACAGCTCCTTGCAATTATTGAATAGCTTTCTATAATATTCCTATTTCGTAATGACCATTCAATAACATAGACATTTAATTTAAAAATTACATATGGGTGAATATACAAAAGTTGTCCAACTCGCTGTCATCAGCCGATAAATACGAAATGTTTACTTATTTTTTTTAATTTACAATATATTATGAACCTTTTAAGTCCTATTTATGTGTCCACTGAATTTCAACTACATACTATTAAAGCTAATTTATAAAATAATATAATAAATCCTCATAACATCAGTTCCCTGGCGTGTCACAATCCCAAAAACTCTTAATGAAGGGGTTATATTAAAAAATGTACCGTATTTATTGTTAATCTAATTATGTACACTTATTATATAATATATTTTGTATAGATATTTCAAAGATTTATTAACAGAATCTAAAAAAAAGCTATTAAAAAAAAATAAGAAACTTTGTCATTACTTTTACCCATCAGTCCTTTGTGCTAATTTAAAATTCGAATATCCCGCCAAATATTACTGAATGTTATTCAACTCTTTTTAAAATTTGAACGTTGGAAGTGAAGTTAGTCGCAAAGCGCGCCAGATCGACGGCAGCCATTACGACGCCAGTGTTGGCGCCGCTGTTATCGCGTGTGTTTGTGTTGGTCCAGTCACTTTTTCAGTACCCTGGTGAGTCTTTATTTTCTTTTATGCCTATGTTTTGTTTTAATTTATGCATGATTACATGTAATTTGTAGAAATATATCATTGTAAGAACTGAAAATATGGAAAAAATATTATGTTTCAATTATAACCTCAAATTAAGGTCCGATTCATCAGTACCCTGTCGTCAGTCCGTTGTCTAAACTTGCGCTTGCTTTGTGGATATTTGAATGTTTGGATGTTTGTTACTCAATCACGCAAAAACGGCTGATCTGATTTAGATGAAATTTGGCATGCATGTAGTCTTTGACATGAAAAAGAACATAGGCCCCGATTTTTATCCCGATTTACAATGCTTTTGCACGCGGACGAAATAGCGGGTACAGCTAGTATTTCAAATATTTTTAACCTCCATGTTATAAGTTTAACGTGTTTGTGTATCTGTCTGTGGTAATGTAGGTCCTAAACAGATGAACCGATTTTAGTTTAAGTAATATTTTGTTATTCTACAGTTTAAAATATGAAGCAATTTATTTTACTCATTTTAGACGAAAGACATCATGCCGCCGCCTAAAAAGTAAACAAAATTATCGAGGGAAGAGGTTTTAAAAAAGAAAAGAGAAACAGAAAAGGCACCTTTGCTCAGAATTAAAACTGATCCAGTTAAATTAGCAGAGAGAAAAGCAGAAAGAGAAGCAGAGGTTACAGTACTTAAAAAAAAAAGAAAAAGGTCAAAGAAAATCTATTAAAGAAATGACACCTCGAGAGCAGCAGGAAAAAGCTTACTTTGAGCCAAAAGACACATAACTTTTTACGTCAGAATACACCTGCAACCTACGAAGGGCCACCAATCGCCGTAGAAAACAGACCTAACGAAGAAGAGGGGCCACCAATGGAATATAGACCTGCCATCATGAACGACGACCAACGAGCAAAAGAAGCAAGAAGGAGATGTCAGCGTCAGAGAAAAGACAGAAACAAGCAAATAAAGACAATGAGTACAATTATAAAAGAGTTAAAAACTAAATTAAATACTCAACGTCAATAGTATAAAAGGATTAAAAGAAAGTTAAAGAAGGTTAAAAAATCAGTAGAAAAAACGCCAAAAACGAAACTTGAAGAAATAAGTGAGGATATTGATAAAAGGAAAGAATTAGTAAAGAAAGCTCTTTTTGGTGAAGTAATGAAAAGACAGCTAGAAGAAAACTACGAAAAAATTAGAAGAAAAAAATAAGTTAAAACAAAATTTATCTGGAAATTTAGTAGAGAAATATAAAATATGGAGATTCAAAAACAAAGTAGTGACCTACAAAAAGCTTCGATACAATCTTCCAAAACCAAAGAATCGTAAAATGCATATTCCATTCCTATGGAAATACTTAACCTAAACGTGATTTAATTCTTAAGAAAAGTGCCATTATTAGATTAAACATAATTTGTACTTCAACACTCTTAAAGTTAAAATAAATATATTTTTTTTCTATGAAATTGTGTTTTTTATCAGTACTCTGCCACCCTCGTCAGTCCTTTGGCATTAAAATTTTGAAAAACGCGAATAATTCAAAAAATACTTAAAAAACTGACTGGCCCAGCTTAGGATAGCATATTGATGAGATAAACTATGTATAGAAATCAACATATGTGTATATTTATGGTAAAAAATATATGTTCAAAATAGGTCAAAAAGTTGGACAGCTTTTGTATATTCACCCATATACAGATGTGATAATAATTATTATGATACTATCTTTTAAAAGCCAAATATTGGCACGATTTCAGTTTTAAATTCAAACACATTTATATAAAATTTAAAAAAAAAGAAAAAAAGGCGTGTTCGTGAATATCTAAATAATATTTTAAAAAATATTTTTATATATTAGACTATATAATATATATTTTAAAGGAAAAACAAAACAAAATTGCACAATAATAAGGCACAAGAGATGAATAACGTTTCGAATACATATAGATATATCATACTATATGTATCAATTTTTGGAAAGAGATGTCATTTATCTAGTGTGCGAGAGAGATAATACTCTATAAAGTCGACATCAGCCGAGGGTCTCTTTCCAACAATCGATACGATATAAACTTTTTTGTGATACATGATACTTATTTTTTCAGTATTAATTTCATAAGCAATTTGTATTTTAATATAAACTATGTAAGACATAATTTTAAACTCAATTTCAAGAGGCACTGCCCTTTTATATCATCGATTTCATTGATATATTAAATAAAAGATAATATTATTATATTCATTGTATTTTAAACGGAATAAATAGTAAAATATTTTCATTTTTAATTATTATAGCAACTACTTCCAACTTTGCACCCCAAAATTATTTGGATATAATGCCCGGATCGCGAGCCAAGCCGCGGGTAACAATTAGTTAATAAATCCTAAAAAGCCATACACATTGTTCTTGAGAGCTGTAAACACAATTAAATATGGTAACACTAAAACTAATACAATTATAACATAGCCCAATACAATTTGGTCACATATAAAATTTTAATTTCTATTAATAAACATAGCTTAATTACAAATGAGGAATGATACCATATAAAAACGTCGTTTAAGTAGTTTTATATAATTTTTCAACATACCAACAAAAATATGCATAATCTTTGGAATATATTAATAACGAGAAAGACGGTTAAAATTTATTAGTATTTTCCCCAAAACGAACTATTACGTTCAATTTATATATCGCAACAGAAATTAATTTAATATGACGAAATAAATTATCATATTTTAATAAAATTTTCTACATATTATGTATGTATATCAAAATTTTCAAATATTTAAAGCAATTAATGATAATAATTATAAAAGGCACTTTCAAGCTCTAAGACGAGTGAAATCCGAAATATTTGCCGACATTGATAAATAATTGTATATTCTATGCCCATATCTGATATTGGATATTATGGACCTTTTATGACTGCTTTAAAACAAACACATTAAAAGTTTAATATATTCTTAATAGGGTTTGGTCTTTTGACTAGTTGAACTAGACTTTATATCATCGTTGTCATAAAACTGTGTTACATATTATTATAATAAACAATTATTGCAATTGGAAATAAAAAATATTTTGCCATACAAATACATTTCACACATTAGGAATACACACAGTTATTTCGCATCGACATAGCAAGTCAGGTTGGCCGAGTGGTCTAAGGCGCCAGATTTAAGCTCTGGTTCCCGAGAGGGAGCGTGGGTTCGAACCCCACACCTGACAAACTGGTATTTAATTTTTTTTTATTTTGTTTAAGAATTATTTATATTTCTTTATCAATGAATATAAATTTTCAAGCCTTGATAAAAGTTTTTATCATACAAAATTTTTTTCATCTTTTTAATAAAAGTTATTTCGTTAAAAATCTTAAAAGAAAACAACATATTTTTGGCATCCACCGTCACAAAGAGTTACACATGGCAACATCAGAATCACAATTTACAATAAGTACTTTAATTTAACGCGATATAAAGGTAAATAATATTTATATTCCTTCCAACATTTAACACAATATTATAAGAAATTTTAAAATAGATTTATACCGTTCGGTATTTAATATTGTTGTAATATAATAATATATTATCAATTTAAATAAAATTCTCTACAGCAAAATTAACTACTAAATGTACTTAACTGTATATGAATAATATTATAAGCCTTGTGACATTAAAAAATGGTTATTAGAACAACAGAACATGCATTTGACAAATATTTTTTTGGCATATAGTAATATTAATTTGTAAAATTTTGTATTTAATATGAATGAATAATTTCGATACAAAGGTCACAAAGCTTATACAACAAATGAATAAAAGAAAACATCTACAGAGTATAACATGGAATGTATGAATAATATGAACGAGAACAAACCTCTTTGGTAGATATCCCTAAGCCTATATATTGCAAACTGCAAACTTAAATATTTCATTATAAATAAAATTATTTAACCTAGATAGTAAGTTTTTATGTGATCTAACAGTTTTTTAATTCTGCTATTTGTGGTGTTAACTTTTAATATTTTTTGTGACCATAAATATGAATGTCATATAGAAATTGATCACGCTAAGAAAGCAAGGAAGGTTATGTCAGGGATTTAGGTTGCTAGATATGTCTTTGGATATTCTATAGACAATACTTAATAACTACAGTATATAATGTTTATTCGAGATATTTTTTGTTAATAACAAGATTTTACTTATCAATTACTTTATCATTCTATAGCGTAAAACCAAACTCGATTTTAAAGTAACTGTTTCCTTATAACAGTTCAAACTTTACCATCTACCTACATGATTACCATAATTTTGTTTACACATATTTTAATTCAAATTCTATAGTCAATTTCATTTTGATAGAAAACACCAAAACAAAACAAAAAACGTAGCCCACATCTAGCAACCTCCAACATCCCTAATTCCCGCCATTAATCTTAACCTCAACGCTCTCGTAGGCGGGGCTCTGCCGCGAGGAGGGCGGGGTCGTGTAGTCGCCGTACTCGTAGTTCTCTAGAAGCTTCGTTTTGGTCGCGAAGCTGTCAAAGTCATCGGCCGGGTAGGACATGGAGGTGAGTATTTCGACGACGCCGTTGAGCTTGATGCTCTCGCGCAGGTGGCGGTGCCTCTCGCACACGCGGTTGGCGAGGTGGTAGCACTTGGGGTGGCCGTTGCGCGGGGGCCGCCCGCGCCGCTTACCTGATCTGCCGCAGTCGGAGCAGCTCACCAGCTCCTCGGGGGTGCCGGTCTTCTTGTTCTGCCGGTCGTCGCCGAGGCAGAAGTCGCAGTAGGGGGACGGCGATGGCTGAAACGACCAACACATACGTTGTTACACAATTTGGACAATATAGTCGACAAGTAAGAGCAGCATTGTATAAAAATATAAGAATATGATAATTTTTAATCCAAAAACTGAATTCAATTATCGTATTTGTATTCAGAACACAACTTTATATTGTATTGTATTAAAAGTTTAGTTTTATAATCCTAAGTACATATACAGAAAGCGAATAAAAATTCAATTATATATGAGGAATCGACATTTTTTTCTTAGCTTAACATAGCATTCCTTAAAAAAAATCAGTTAAATACACATATATTTCGTATTATTTATTCCATACGTTTTGGATTTTCTATTTTATTAACATTTTTATACCTTAGCATCGCCTTCTTTCGTTTCGCTCGTAGCGGGCGGTACTAGCGGCGCCTGCGCAGAGTCCGACGACGACGTGTCGGCTGACGCGGGCCGCGGCGGCGGCGACGGCCGGCGCGCGGGCGTCGACGGCGTCGCACCTTTACATGAAAACCACATTTACTTTGCAATACTCTTAATAATTAATAATAAAAACACTAGAAACAATCAATATATAAAAGCATAGAATATAACGTTAACTTATACACTTAAATGCGTTACATAATTAATAAAAATATAACAAAGAACATGATAGATATGAAGAAGAAAATACTATAAAGAAAATAAATATATAAAACAGATTTAATTTACATATGCACACATATTTTATGATATGACGCAACTTTTTCCTTTGTCAATTTAAAATCAAGAGCTTGATTGTCTTTATATTTTTTTTAACCTTATCGATCAATAAGTAAGATATATGAATATATTATAATGCGTCGGGGCTGACGAACGACAAATGGGTACATAGAAGGCACGTATAAATAACAATATAAGCTACTGACGTAACTTACTAAGTAAGTACCCTTGACAATTCTATGAAAACCACTTTTAATAGTAAAATAATAACTTACCGATACACGTCTTCTGCGCATTGTAGGTCAACTCCATAAACTGAGTATGATAAGACCAAATACTTTCACTTACCTTATCGCTGTTCTGCTAAGCCCTTGGGTAAGCTTATTACCCGTTAACAGACGTCAGCTATTCCTCGTTCAAATTTGAGACTGTTGACTAGGGTACCCAGACAGCTTTATGGCAACATTTGACAGTCGGACCGGCTGATGGGAGGGTCCGACTTACCGCTGACACTGTTGATTGGGCTACCCAGGAGGATTGGTATGGTGACCCTTTTTGACGGTGGGAAGCGTCGGACCGATTGATGGGATTGTCCGACTCACCGCTGAGACTGCTCATGGGTAACCAGGCGGAGAGGTACGGGAAGCTTTCGACGGTCAGGCGGTTCGGACGGGTAGACGGGTGTGTCCGACTCACCGCTGGGCGCCGGGTTGTTGAGGAACGTGACGTAACTGTCCTGGTACTCGGCCGGCTGGGGCGCGGGCGAGTGCGGCGGGCGGCTGTCGCGCGAGTCGTTGTCGCTGCCGGCCGCCGCGCCCGCGCCCGCGCCCGCCTCCTTGTGCGTGTGCGTGTGCGTGTAGTGGTACGTCAGCCCCGGACGCGTCTTGTACTTGGCGCCGCACACTGCCATGCGAAACGCGTCATATCAATACCATTGCGTGATGCGCTGCCGCATTGACGCGACTCACTTATACAGTTTAAGAAAGCAAACAAAACCAACCGATAAATTATAATAAATAGCGTCTTTGATAAAAAATGTTTTGCGAGCGTCAAGCAAGTTTAGTGTATATGATAGTTTACGTAATTGCGTGTAACCGATTCAATATAAGAAAATCAATAATAAAAAAATATTATAAAAAGTGAGCGAGCGTAAATAAATATGATAAAGTAATATTATAAAAAACAGAGGGTATTAAATTATAGCAAAATAAATGAATATCAAACATGTTCGTGAAAGAATATTCAACAATCAAAACATCGGTGCATTGCATAGAGCCAGGAAACAGCTACTTATGACACTGATATACAGAATTACATTTTTTCATCCTGCTCGAAGGACCAACAGCCGTATGCGAATGCACCGGTATGTTTATGAGTAATCATTAAAAAAACACAAAATGAACTTACCGTCTATGGTGCCTCCATCTCGCAAAGCTCACACGTCATCGTAACATTGTATGTATATAATAGGGGGATTGGAGGCCTACGTCTTAGAACTGAGCATAGAGGAGGCACCACGACGGTTACCGACGTATTCTCGTGCAGCTATTCCAGAAATTATCCGTCATCAATCAATACCTTTAACGTTTTGGGAACTTGTATTCTATACGTAGTGGATAAGGTTCAAATTAGTTCCCAAAGTTTTGACGGCCCGTCGTGATAAGTCTATGTTCGGTTCTAAAGACGCAGGCTCCGGGGGAAGTTTGATTGATGACTTCAAATCAATGGATCTGCCCTCGGTTTCGTGAAAGGACAAGCCGTACTAATCGACCACTTGGACTTATGTACTTAAATGTGTGTATTGTAATTTAACGTAGAACGAGTGACAATTTACTTTACAACACAATAATAGGAGAAATGGCCGTTTAGTACTTGAAATTACATTTACACAGCTAGCAGACAGAACTCCACAGCTTGAGTCCAATCAAAATTTAAAAAATAATTGTGAATTGCATACTTTATTTCTTATTCAACATAAATATTCTTGTATAAATTCAATAACAATCTTTGGATGCTAATAATAGTTAGGAATCTAAGAATAACGTCGATTCCCTAAACTTCACTGACACTTCATTCCGTAAAATAAATTATTATTATTAGCCAAACATCAACGCAAATACAGCAATGACTAAAATTTCATTTTCATTCACTATTGCAACTGATGCTTTCCATAAAAATCATGTCGCTTCTTCCAAAAAACCTGTCTGAAGGCCACAAAAATTTTCGACAACCAAAGACATCGTAATACCAAATCTCATCCGATCCCCTGCTTTATTATTTTATTAAAATAGATATGTACACTATATCGAGCCACCTCTCATTTCCAACTGGAAGACTAGCATTTTCACTTCCAAATCGTTTATCAAGCTTTGAGATATCAATGAAAAGTCTGCTGCGTTTACTTGTAAGAATAAAATTCAAAACAAACTTTAGGCTCCGTAAGATTTTGCGGTCTACAGCCTTCGTAAACTAGTAGCAAAGTGGATGAGAGAACTTTAACTGGCAACTTTAGTTTCATAATTAGTTTTTACGACTTCCGCAAGTAAAAGTCTGTAGATAAAGAAACAAAGAAGCAATGATTAACAGCAGACTATTCTCACATAAGTGGGCACAAGCTACAAACCACGTTCAATAAAACCTTAGTCATTGCGAAAGTTAGTCAATTCCTTAACACGAGAAGTGAAATAAATAGATCTATCACAGACACATGAGTCAAACGAAACCAATCAGTGCAAACTTTTACGTGAAGATTAATTCAAATTTAAATAAGTGATTAATTCATAAGAATTCTTTAGAGATAAAATTTAGGGGCCAAGTTATGGTGTACAGTTATTGACAATTGATATACGCATTCATTTTTTCCGTTATTTCGCTACAAATCACTTACCAGACTAATTATATAATTTTATTGCTATGCAGAATATTACCGGTCACAACTCAGCCCCAAAGCAATGAATGCTTTTTTTATTGCCACTTTTAAATATTTCCTCATTACTGCAGATTATTAGCTAGATACAAAAATTAATATTCAAATTCAAAATTGGCAATAATCGTAGCATTTTACAAATGTCTCTAACCTAACAATTACGCTACCTTAACATATAAAATTCCTACATCTACCGTATGGGATTGGTACATTTTGTGGCAGTGTATATCGTAAAAATTATTATTAAAAATTACTTGGTGTTATCCCGTATCGTGTGGAGCAATCTTTGAACTTTAGTTTCATAATTGACACGAGCTAGCTAACTCTTTGTGACTCGTATTGAGGATAGATAACTGTAGTAACAAGTTAAATGAGCAAAATATGTATGGGGAGAAAATATATAATACATATATGCAGTACTCAGGAATAAAAATCACAAACTGGCAGTTTTTGCCTGTAAACAATACATCGAATGCAGTGTGAGAAAAAGATACCTATTTATGACAGCAAAAGAAGTGGATGGTCTCTTTCTAATCGATGTTCGATGTGCAGTTGTCACCGGGTAAAGCAAATATGTATCATAGTTAAGCTGCGTTTGAATAATTTTGGATACAAACAGCTGTAGGTAGATAGTTCATTATATTTTATATATGAAGTATGCAGTGGTGGTTTATTTCATTACATACAATGATAGTAAAATAAAAATAAATAATTACTGGCCAGAGACTACCAATAAAATATAATATAAACTTGAGCAGTGTTGTATCCTAATATTTAAAAGAAGCATTTAATACGAAAAATTAAAATCATGTTGAAGAGTTCGTTCTTTACGAAATGATTTTTTAATAAAAACAGATGATAAAATCTAAAAGACTTGACGTTTTAAAAATGTAGAATTTTCCTTTTTGTAGTTGATTGAATGTAACATGCAAACTTATATAAGCATCTATTCCTAATAATAAAATATTAATTATCCAAAGTTATATTACACTAAACTATATTGTGGGAACAAACGAAACTAAGCTAAATGCAACTAACTATTTGCTAGTATACAATACGCTTATTACTACAACTATCAACGAATTTTAGCTAAATTTAAATGCGATCAATTCTATTACAGTTCTTGGCGAGCAATACAACACTTCGACCTCTAGAAAGAGACCCTCGACACCTTCATAGAGCGCCATCTCTTTCACTCAAACTACGAACTGTCGATCGGTAGTGTGCGAAAGAGGTAACGGCCTACAAAGCTTAAATAAGCATGTGGTCTCTTTCTAATGGTCAATGTTCTTTCCCGTCCAATACTCTAATTTGCTTATTTTAAATAACAATTGTGATTTGTGACGAACTAAATTTTATTTGTGTTTTTTTTTGTTTTACGTAGGATTATCTAAATATGAATACAATTCATGAAGGATATTGAACTAAACAAAAATATTATATATTTATAATTTAAGGGTACAATTCATTTGCAGAAAACAACCAACGATTTAAATTAAAAAATATACTTAAACAACTTGATTCATTTGCTTTCATTTAGCTATAGTAATTTTGCTAAGAAACAAATTTTTACCGTACCGAGATTCACTTACATATTACAGATATAGTACAAATATTTACATGTTATCAATAATTTATTTAAAAGGCATATTTCATTAACTTTTCACGCCTGTTTAATTTTTTAATTATTTTAAGGGATTTATATGTAGAATTTTTAAATCTTTTAAGTTATTAAAAACATAATTAAAATTGTAGCTTTAAAGTTTTAGTAAGTTCTTAAATTAAAAAATGTGCAACTCTATTTTATTATCCAAGCTATGTGTGAAATCATTTGCAATATTCTAACATAACTCAATAATGAAAAATGTGAGTAGGAGAAACGAAGAAGGTTTTAAATATAAAATTTTCATTGAGAAATTGTATTTAAAGTTTAAGCCCACATTACTTCATTCCTTTTAAATTACACCATACTGAATTAACTTTACTAATGCTGACACTACCTAAAGATATACCTACATTTATGTTGTGTATTATGTACTGTGATGTTTTTTTAGGCATTGTCTTTCTTTTAATTCAAAAGCTGTACATTTAAATAATAACTTTGATAATGCCTCTTGTTTTTAATTATTTGTGCTTTTAAGGGAGCTAGAATTCGTTAAGAAGTTTATGATTATTAATATAAAAAAGGTTTTCAAAGGTCAGAGGTTTATGTATTGTGTAGATTACCCTTGTTTGTTATGTACGATTGAATTGTACATAGCATGCTTTCTATAGTCTACTGCTTAAGCTCCTTATATGGTCGACTTTATTATTATTTATAGTATGTACACTATACTACCCGCGATAAAGGCTTTTACTCGCGTATCGATATTGGAGAGAACGGTATTCTGTGTTCATCTAAGGTCTAATCTACCTGTATGCCAGACTTCAGCCAAATCCATTCAGAATTTTTGGCGTAAAAGAACAACAAACTCACAAACTTAAGCATATAAAATATTAGCAGGGTATATAGTGACATATTGAATGTTTTCGTGATTTTTAGATCTTTTGCATTATATAGAATATAAAGAATTGTTTGATGTATTTAAGGACATAATTTAAAATACTAACTGATTAATCTTAAATTAGTTTAAAAATACATAAAATGATAAATTATAATATGATTGTGATGTATTTCATGATGTTAACTTTAATGCATAAAATATTATTATTTGCTATACAACACCACTTATTGAAAACATGACGTTGAAAATAATAAATATAGTTTATTTGTGAACTTCCCAAATTACGCTATTAAAGTATTGCAAAGGATATGTTATTAATTTTTCATTTAATGTTTAATGTTGTTATACAGGTTCTGATGGGTATATAATTTAATTTCTACGAAAAACAGACATTTACATATCAATACCATATACATATTATCGATATTGAAATTTATTTAGGCAAAATCAAAATAAAATTGGATATATTATCAGCCATTTGTATGTCTCTGTTATTATGTGTATTTAAGGCATTTCTTGTTTAAAATGCTAATACTTAGAAACTCATACAATCTATCCTTATAATAGATGAAGGCTCTTTAAAATTCGACTTAAATAACATGTTCTTTAGCATTCCAAAAAGAAACCATTGCAATTTATATTTCAAATACATTCTCTAAAGCTACGTTAAATCCAAAAGACTAAACTTTTTCCAGAATTTTCTATTTCATATTAAATTTTCTAGGTATGTCTCTCTCTGTATAGGTTTATAAAACAAAGCTTAAAACCGGTTACTCATAACGGTGAGAACGTTCCCTCTTTTCTATGTTTACAAGATATCTCCCTCCCTTTTTCACCCATTGATCTACATTTATACAGTTTGAGACTTATAGGCAGATCTCAATAGACCTAATGATGTTTTTCTAGAATATTCTATCCTTATTTATGTAAAGATGTTAGAAGTAAGGCTAATTTCTCCTGCGCGACTTACGTTCACAGTCGAACGGTTTCTCAGCGTCTCCAGGCACCTCGTATGGAAGTGTTCCTTGACCAGCTCGTTTACGGCCCCGACCCTGAAATTTAAAGAGAATACCGTTAAATATAATCTTTAGTCAATAAATTGGACCTTATTATTACATTATTTTCTTTCTTAGACAACAGTAATTCTACTACAAAAATAGTATGTTTGTAAGGCAACGATTTATGCTTACTTTAAATTATTAATTGCTAAATACTACTCCTTAAAAAAACAAAAGTAAAAAAAATCAAAATCACATACTAAACATTACTTTTCCAGCCACTTAGCATTTTGTCTATTACCATATTAAATATTACTTGTACCACTATAACCCTACCTACAAAACTACATATTTACAATCAAATAACACTTTTGTTCTAAAAATTTCTCCTAACAATAACCAAATTCTAAATTAATTATCGACGTCTTTCAGTATATTATCTGTTTAAAAAAAGTAATATTTAAATAGAATACTCACCGCCCTCCCTCGCTTTGGCGTGTCATCAGGTTGGCTCTTCCTCGTCCTGCCCCCTCTGGATCCTGGTCCACTGGGTGCCGCACCTCTTCTCTTGCGACGGTTGGCATATGTGTCGTCAAAGTAGTCTTCGTCTGATTCCGCTTCTGGTTCTTCGCCTGTTTCCATTTCCTCCATCGCTAGCTCATCGTAAAACCACTCCTGACATATTCATAAAATATTAATGCATTGATTATAGGTTATTAAGACTGTACAGTACACAATTTAGTATTAAAATTTTAATGCAACATAGTTGTTTTTTTTAAACAAAATATATGTAGTGTATAATAAGTATCTTGACTAAAGAAAAGTTTAGAGATAAGTACTTTAAAATTAAGAATTACTTAACTCCGTTAATAAATTATTACTATTGACATGTTTAAATAATTTAGTGATTATAATTTAGTATTTTACTGTACATTACTTTTCTCAGAAAATATTTTATACAGATCTAAAAAGAAGTGTAATATTATTTACCTTAGGATCATCTTTAGCAGCAGTCTGTGATCCATCCCGGCTGTCTTCTCCGGCCAATCCATCGGGGATGCCTGAACTGTTCTCTCCTTCACCAATATTCTCTGCTGCATCAGCTGCACTCCAACCCCATCGGGTTGATGACATTGTAAGGTACTGACGACGTGCTTTTCGCCATCTTTAAAAATATATGGACAACAATTAAATTGTGAAACTCTTATACTAATATATACTCGTTATACTATGTAAAAATTATTTACCTTTGCGAGGGATATGTATACAATTGCCCTTCTTTAGCTCCTGGCATACGCTGTTTTCTGGTCATAAATAAATTTGAATGGCTCTGCGCGACACCTGTAAAAATATTTTAAGAAATTCCCATAAAACTATCATGCACTATATTATGATACAAACATGTTAAATTTACTACATATTTACTAACCAGTTTGAGTATCAATAAACGGCATTCGCATCCTTCTTTCGGCACATAGTCTTGAATTAAAAGTTGAAGAGTTTTCAATAATTTCCTTGTAACTAGGGTCATTTAAAAAACTGAAAAACATCAAAATAAGAGTTAACACGACTCACTTATGTATCACAATTTTTGGGCATAAACCACGTATCTGATGAATTAATTTTTGGTTAAATAGCTGAAATAAATGTTTCATAACAAAAGTAGGGTCAAAAATATACAAACCTTTCTATTTTTGCTAAATTTGAAGAATTAGATACTTGAATCTCTGCGGCCGCCATTTTACTAGGACGCCAATCGTGAATCGATGACGTCTCTACTGACATCATATAAGATTTCCGATTTCAAAGTTGCCATAACTAACGTGGTAAGATACGTTTCATTATACGCAATGTATGTATATTTATTATTAAAATATATTCAAGAAAGAAGTAATTAATGCATTGATTACAATCATTAAAATAAAAAAGAAAATGTACCAGTTACATAAGCAACTTATGTCAAAATCTTGGATATATTTTACTTACAAGAACTGATTCACATGCTTCAGAAAGTGGCAATTCAATAACTACGTCAAGCTTGTGACTGGTCATCGGTGGACGAATCGTGGAAAGGGCGCATTTTCAGTAATTGGTGATTGGAGATCTCCAAATATTGCACTGATTATTGGTTAGCTTGTTTTTATTAACTTTTGTCGCGGCTAATCTTCTAGTTTACTTTACAAATAATTAAGAAGTAATTAAAATGTTTACAGGAATATACATATTTTCCGAGAGCCTTGATCAGCCGATTCACGATTGGAATACAAGATGTCCGTGTGCTTCTTTGTACCTACTACGTAAGTTATCGTCATAATTTTTATCTCAAAACTTCTAATCGTAATAACATTAAAAATTGGATTTTTGAAATTGGTTTAAGAAAACTACATCTTAGGTTACAAATTCTACAATTATTGAAAAAAAAATTTAAATGACAATCGCGATTTTCACGCGAGCTACAGAAAATTATAAATAGCTTCAAATTTCAACATTTTAAGCGCGCATTTTCTGCCAGAATGATTTACTTTATTTTTCAATTTGAAAACTTCAAACTTTGAAATTGTCCTATGTAGTAATTGTTGCCCCGCCGTTTTATTTTATTAAAGTTTAAAGCAAAAAATAAATTATTTTAGGGAGCAGGATACCACAACTGTGGAAACAGAGGAAACAGAAACAGAATGTACAAATGATGAAAATCCGGTAACAGACATTCACACGACATTAAATAATTTTTGGGCCAAAGTTAATGAAGATGTCAAAAAAATCACAGCAGTAAGTCTACATTCATATAGCGTCACACTATACATATAAATAAATATGATGGAATCATAGTTTTCTTATCATTGATCCTTTTCAAAATGCAAGAAGCACCCTTTTAATCAATCAATTATACAGATATATAAATATTACATATTATAATTGTATTAACATTACATGTTAATTAACTCATAACTATCTAACACGGTAGGCTCAAACTGCCTCTGAAAAGAGCTGTTTTTATATCTTCCTACAATTATTCGATTTTGTCTGACCTTTAAAACCTTCTGTAGACCTCCATGAATATTTCAAGACCAAGATAAATGTTCAGCCTTTTTTTTTATACAGATATTATAATATAATCAATGGTTCTTTTAATATAAATATTCATCTAACTAAAAAGTACTAATATGCATTTTTCATTCTTAAAGGAAGACTTCAAAACTCAAGTTCTGCCATTGGCGCGAATTAAAAAGATAATGAAATTGGACGAGGAAGTCAAAATGATATCAGCTGAAGCACCTGTGCTTTTTGCTAAAGCTGCTGAGATATTTATACATGAACTTACTTTAAGAGCTTGGTCACACACTGAGGATAACAAGAGAAGGACTTTACAGGTGGGTTATTTTATATGGGTGTAATGGTGGACATTTCGAATTTAATAAACACAGATAAGCTAAACTATTAAGGGTTGCCAGTAGTTAAAAATTAACTACTAGATATTATATATTTAAAGATATGTCTCTGACTTTTGAAGCATTTAATGGGATATAATAATTTCTCTTTAAGAAACATTGAAGTATAACATATGCTAATTTGAGAGTTTTTTTATGGTGTATTAAGACAACTTATTTAAACATATCATTCTGTATGATTTTATTTTGTTGTTAATATTCGAATGCAGATTTACAAGTTAAAGTAACCAAAATCATTGCTTTATTCATGCTTGTTAATACAATTTTTAATCTCCTTCTAGCGCAATGACATCGCAATGGCAATATCAAGATCAGATCAGTTTGATTTTCTTATTGATATTGTACCAAGGCAAGAAATAAAGTTTAATAGAGTAAGGGAAGAAACACCGAGAGCCAACCCGCCAGCAGAACAGGTACACTTATATTACTCTATGTAGCCTAGTTGAATAAAGGTATCATTCGCTCTTTTTTTAATACTTACTTAAAATAGTGCCATTTAGTCCCACGCTAAAATGAGCTTGTGTTATGGCCACTAGATAATGGTTAAAATAGATGTACATACTTTTCTTTTATAAATACATAAAAATATATTCGTATGATATTGATATGGTTTGTTTTATGATGTTTTTGATTTTTATTATTACAGGTAGCTCAAACTCACCAGCCTGCCGTACAAACAAACACGCAATATGTTACACAGCCGTGTACGCAGATTGTACAGGTACTTTAAAGTTTTTTATAACTATAAAATTATACTGGTTTTCCATTATTATTATTGCTTAAAACTATATCAAAAATTGTCGTTACAACTTTTTGATACCTAATAATGACCGTCTAACCCCCTTTCACAACGCGCGATATTGAACAACACTCAAATAAGAATGTTTAAAATGATTTCAGCCAACAGCTAGCACGACGAGCACCACAGCTGCGCCTGCGCATCCCGTCGCAATGCTGCATCAGGTCGTCAATTCTACCAGCGAAGTACAGAACATGCCGGTATTTTTTTTTGTTACATTTAATAATAATCGGTCCGCCATAAGTGAAGCCAAAACTTTGTATGTGTAAGTGTTATAGATACGTTCTTATAATCACGTGTGACATGACACGCACACAAGCCCACCCACCGACTAAGTTGCTGCTATAAGAAAATTATCCTATTTGGAAAAATTGAAATCTACAAAAAACATACCAGTTTCATGCGATGCGCTGCGGCGAGGTTTTTAAATAGCTCATAATGAAGAAAATTGCAAAAATAGCAATGATATTTTAAACCTGATCAACATTTACCACACTTTTCAATCTTCTATCAAGATAATCAATTTACAATAAACTTTCAGATCCTATTAACGCAAGCGCAGTTAAATATGATTCGCCTTCAAGCACAAAACAACCCAAACCAGCCCATCATTATACAAATGCAGCCACAGGGTCAACAGCAAGCACCTCAAATTATTCAGGTATGTTCATTATCTCATGAAAATAATAATAAATATTATTTAATAATGTAATTGTTGCCTGGAAGAAATTGGTTATAGCCATAAGACCATTTATCCGTGGAGTCTGAAATTTTTATGTTATTTCTCTGTTTAGCATTTATCTGCAATGATGTTGCCTTGGAAATTATATATTCTTGAGAATAATATAAAAAATATATTTTTAAGTGAAACTCAGTATGGAAAGGTCAATTCGATTAGAATGATATGTCATATTACCTATGTATTTAGGTCACTTAAAATAATTTAAAGATTATTTTTCAATTGGTCTTTTTTTAACTAGCTAATGTATCTTTTAATAATCTTAAAAATATTTATATAATTATTTATGCCTAAGGATATTATTTTCAGGCACAGCATCAACCACACCAAATCTACATAGCCCAAGTAGGGAACCAAGAAGAATCCTAGTGCCAATTAACAATTTCAGACAGTGATCCGTGAAAGTGATATTGTATTTAACTAAAACAGAGGAAGTGTTAGTGTCTTGAATTATTATCATAAGTGGTTATATTGAACTGAAATAATAGTTATAAGAAATTGATAGAATCAAAATTAATTTACAAATTTGAAAGTTATCTGAAATAATGTTATAACAAGGGTTGGTTTTTTTAATAATTTCGAATCAATGTAATATGGAATACTATAAAATTGTTGTACTATTATGTTGTATTTCGGCTTGTATTCTTTCTATGTAGCAGTCAAATAGCATTTTGGAACTTTTGAATGTTAATGGACAAATTTAAGTTCATTCATATCTTTAAAGCCTAATATGCAAGAAAATGTAAATAATGTTAAAAAGTTACATATGCACTTAACTATTTATTTTTATATTGTCTTTAAATAATGTAATTTTTGGTTAGTGTTTATCATTTAAATTTGTGTTTTACTCCTATGTTATTAAAAAAAGCTTACTTGTTACTTTAAATTTCACTCCAAACTTGCCTTTTATATTCTCTGTTATAATTACTGTGTTTTTAAATCTTGTTGTGCAATTATTGAATTCAGATGTAAAAGTGTATTTTGTTGGGGAAAAATTTACTTTTCAAATAAACCTAAAATAAAACATAAATTATAAATTAATAAACTTTTTTAATCAATATTTACAATTGCAACACATAAAGCTTACATAACAATTTTACTTAAAATTAAAAATTAACTTAAAATTCATTTTGTAACAATTAACATTAATTAAAAACAACAATAAAATCTTCTGTACTAAAAAAATTAAAATAAACAATACATTTTGAAATTCCTAGTAACATACATTAAAATATATTATATATACATTGAAACAAATAGTTCTTTTTTACTTTTTTAGCAATGTGCTTAGTATATCTTGTTTTAGAAGATCAACAAACTGCTGCTTTTGCTTCATATCCTCGTGGAGAATTATGTGGGATTTTTCTTTGAAATCAAGTCTCATTTTCTCATCGAATTCTTTACACCTGTTAAAAGTATGATTATTAGAAATAAATATAAAGTAAAAAGCTCAAAAGATATAAGTACCTAAATTAATATCATAAATCGTTATTGAACCGGCAAAAGTTTATTATAAAACTATGAGACTATAAACATGGCAAGATAGGTTAAACTCATTAAAAATTTATCATACAAATAACTATTTAAGGAAGTTAGTATACAAAACGTATATTTTTATATAAGTCTTAGTCTGTTTATTTGAACGTGCAAATCACTAACTTCTGAACAACATTAAAATAACCATCATATATTTGATAGCTATATTCATGTGGCATATGTATTACCCTTAAAAGTTTGGGATTGAATTACAAATACTCGAACAAAACTAGAACTGCAACTATTCAAACAATATTGAGGAATCTGATTCTTAATAACTGGTGACATTAAATTGCAGACCTGTTATCTAACTCCTGAAACTTTTTATCAATAAGTTCGAGAGTTTCGACGACTATTTCACTTGCTGTAGTCTTATACAGCTGGTAACGGTGTTCTGTGCTTTCCTTTAATTCTTTTTGCATAGACACGAACAATAGACTGTATCTGAAAGTTAATTATAATGTGACTAATATAATAAAATACTATTTTTCGGATAACAGACACATAATATATTATTTATTAATAATAATAGGACCACAGGAAATAAATTATAATTTTAACACTGCGCCATCTAGTCCCACGCTAAGCAGAGCTCATGCTATGACAAGTGACAACTAGGTAACGGATAAACGACATATATATTGTATAACATATCAATAAAATTTTATGAATAAATTATAAGTTTTTTTACGAAAATTAGATACAAACTTTCGACTGGTTTGATGGTGAATCTCCATAAGTGACGTATCTATTTTTTCCATAATTAATTTGATGTTGTCTTTATACATAAATGAATCGAAGCATTCGCCTGAAAATAATATTTCATATTAATATAGACACTGGATTTAAAACAGTATTTAAATGTTTATAACAATGTTATAAAGTAATTAACTGTATTTTCTTATTTACTTACTAGGCATAGAATAGAGGACTTCTTGACTCTTCCTTAGCCAATTACTTACAGATGAAGTGGCAACACTTTCGCTATCTAAAGTTATCGACTTTAACCCAACACTACGCGTAACAACCCTTTTATTTTCAACACTACCTTCCTTTGATATTAAAGGGGATGACGTTTTGATTGAGGAATGTAGTTTGTTTTTTTTTGGTGTTTCGTGTGTTCCGTCATTTAATTTTCGCTTTCTAAGATTATACGTAGTATGGTTATTGTCCGTTGTTACACTTTTCTTGGAATATATACTTGTAATTTTACCTACGTAACTGTCTTCGGATACTGATTTTGGTTTGAAATTTAACAATTTTATTGGTGAAATTGAACTTCTTATTTCTTTCTTATTGTCTTTTAACACTTTTTTTACAGGATTTGGAGAACTCTTTTTGGGTTTCCTCTGTCTACTGGTCCGAGATGAGTTGGAGCTTTGATCCGAACCAAAAACTGAATTGTAACGAGGTGGAACCCATTGGTTGATTTCTCTTGTCGATAACCGACATATAGAAACTGCAGGCGAATTATTTACTATAGACTGAATATCTTCTTTGGATAAATTGGGTATACTTGGACTTTTCGTATTCCATAGTTGGCAAGTTTCCTTTGTAAGTGTTTTGTGGTAGTCTTTGATAGACTGGTCGAGATATTCCACTTCTAGATCACGTGGTTTTATCGTTTGACTCAACTGTTTAATATCAGGAGGTTGTTCCCCAAAGTCTCCGTGACCTGTTATAGGCGATTTTCCCAATGTTTGTATAGATTCCACGGAACGATTCTCAATAACAGCAGTCACTTCTATTACTTCAAAACCGCACTTAACAGAACCACTACTTGTTGAACTTTTGGCTGACTTCTTGTCCACCTTTTTAGCTCTCTTTGGCGTTATATCTTTTCTATTTCTCTTTTTGCTGTTTTTATTTTTACTACTGTCTATTTCCTGCAAACAATTTGTTTTTGAAGCTTTCGTTCTTCCATTAGATTTTATGTTATAATTATCATTTCTTAAATTCTCTCCATCATTAAAATTTGATACATTAAGGATGTTATCAAAATTTGGTGGACTGTAGTTCAATTGTTCTATATCAGATAATAGATTTTGAGTTGTGTTCAATTCTAAATGCTTTCCTATAGACGAACCGCGTTCGTATGCATCTTTCAATATGTCTAGAGCGACAATAGAATTGTCTCGTTCATTGTTAGTGGGCAGTGCCTCCACTATAAGACCAGGCAAAGGACTGACGCTTTCTTCTCTCTTGCGTTCAACATTTAAAGCTACTTCCAATTCATTTCCCTTCTTAATAGTCTGGTCCTTCTTTTTGCTTTGTTTAGTTCTTCTTAAAGAGCGACTTTTTACTTGTGAAACCTGTTCTTCTATTGCTTCCATTTCAGGGGGTATGATTGAAGGTTGTACGTTATCGGATGTTTTTATTGGAGGTTCAATTATCACCGAAGTATCAAAATTATCTGATACTCGATCACGAATTCTTTCATCGATGAGATCATTTCTAGATGCTTCTATTTTTTTCTTAGATTTCACATTCCTCTTGTTTGTATTTTTTGCTTTAGGTTTAGTTTCTGAGTAATTTGTTTTTGGCTTAGTTCGGCGACTTCTACTCGCCACTGGTTTCGCTTCTTTATTAGATATCTTTATGCTTTTATATTTAAAATCACTATTTTCACTGTCGCTAGAAAAATTATAAATTGCAGTGCTCTTTTTACCTTTTGTATCTACAAATTTTAAGTCATCGTTATTTTCAATGGTATTTCTTAAGCTATTAAATATGTCATCTTTTCTTTTAGACCTTGGGGACAGAGATGGTTCTGTTCTCGATTTTCTATTTCGTATTCTTCTTGCTGACTTCTTTATCTGTTCGAGTTCTTTGTAAGGCGTAGCTTCAGATTTTAGTATTTTCCTAGACTGTTTGAGATCGGAAAGAGCGATTTCGTCTTCCGAGTCAGATAAATTAGCTTTTTTAGCAGTTGAAATCATGTGGTCATCCTTAGGCGAATATAACTTTCGTTTTCTGCGAATTAAAGCTTGTTCGGGACTACTGTTTTTATCCCCAACTTTACTTTTTTCCAAAATACTATCTGCTTCATATATTGTAGACATTTTAGAAACTCCTTCTATAGGTAATTTATTTTTATTTGGCTTTCCACCCTTTTTATCTGGACTTATCGATTTAAATTTCAACTTTAAGGGCGTTGATTTTGCTGGTGGTTTCTTAGTTTTTTTCTTTCCTTGTTTCTTGGTAGTTTTAGGCGCGTTTTTGGTAACAACAGAATTCTGAAGACCAGCTTCAATAATATTCATTGTTGTATTTTCTTTTTCTAAATGTCTGTCTTCATCTACTAGACGCGTGTAATTTTTAAGTTCTTCGCAGACTTGATCGACCAGATCATTTAAACAGTCTAAAATATCTAGTTCATTGAAATTAAACTCTTCCGGTTGAAAATCGTTTTGTACAGGCAAATCGAAATCTTCGCTACACTCCGAACTGGTTTCGTTAATTTTTTTCGCCAATGTTGGACTTATAATTTCTTCGTTCTCAACTTCTCTAAAGTGTTCCGAAAAAAAGTTTTCTACTACTTCAGAATAATTTTCTTTGTTATTAACCAAACTTTTTTCTAGCCTTATCCTTTTCTTATCCTTTTTTTCTTGCCTTGTAGTTATATAACATGGGGTGGCCTCAACGAAATCCATATTGGATTCTTCTGATGTATGAACCTCTTTGGTCTTTATTACTTCATTTTCTACTTTGTCATTAGAAGTCTGGTTTTCGATGCCTTCCACAATTTTCTGAGTTACACACTTTTCAGATACGTCCTTATCTCTTTCATCGAATTTCTTAGTGCGTTTAGACTGTAAAGCTTCTTGAACTAGCAGATCAACAATATTATCAGTGTGCACTTCTTTATCTTTTGGAAGTTTTTCTAAAGTATCGTTTATAATGGAATCATCGGCTGAGCCAATAGTAGCTACTAGCAAACAGCTGATGGAATTTTCATCGTGAACATTGGACGGTGAAAGATTTTCTATTTCAGATGTCGTGTTCGTTGTTAAGGTCGGTCGGTCGGAATCGGTTTTATTTCTTAGCGCAACGCCGAATGCTCTCAATTTAAAGGTGTCGTTAAAACTTTGGTTTTCATCAATTTCTGTGACTTCAGTAACGTTAGATAACTGAGGTAAGGCGCACACACTAACTGGCTCTCTGTCGAACCTACAGCCTGGAAATGCTGACAATTTTTCCTTCAACTGAAAACCATAAAAAGAATCATCAGAAAACTATTGTGTTTTTATAAATACTAATTCCGGATTAGGAAGAGGCAAACTTTATGACATCTGAATGAGTAATCACTGAATTATTTTATTTTATTCACACTATTTGTGACCGTCATAGGCTCATATGTATTAAAATTGTAGGAAACGAGACAGATTTTTATTTTAGCTAGTAAGATAAATATAAATTCATAGACACTTTTTTCAAGATTTCACATATTAAATCAAGGTGAGTGTTCCTTAAAAGTAAACAATATGAACTTTAATAATTAAAATTTGTACCAATGCCAGTGAAGACGTGGATACAGTGGACGCTGGTGACTGCAATGAGGTTGGCATCCGAGGTCTGCTTATTACACCTTTTTAAAACAAAATTATTATATTGTTTGTTCTCTTTACACAATACCAGCTTATTAACTCTAACCCCCACTTAATCATTCATCAGTCATTTATAACATGGAAAATAAGACAAGAGCCAAATTTCATTACAATCGGTACAGTAATAATAAGGTAACTGGGAAATGGCTGTCTCCCTACTCCCAAATAACATCTCAGGGAGCTTGCGGCATCTGACAACCAGCGCTATTCTGAGAGCTCGCCCTCAGGATAGCATTAGCTGTGATGTCGCCTTTTGCTACGTTTCGGCTCATTGTTATTTATTTCATAACGTTTTTAATTTGTATTTATTTAGTAGCAATAAACACTTTTTTATTTATTTATTATTTAATATGACGAGGGCCGAGGCCGATAGACATACTTTCGCATTTATTATATTAGTATTGATTTAAAATTCTTTTTTCCACAAAACTTGGTATAATACATTAAGACAATGATTCACCAAGTATATACGAGTATATAACCATAAAAATTAAATCATAAAAAATGCAATTCAAGCTATCAATCAATATTGGTTCAGCCGTTGAGACAACAGCGCCCCACCCAAACCAAACTTTTGCAAATGTTCAAATCTAATATTACGTAGTTATCTTAATTAGTAGCTGCAAACATTTATAAACGTACATTTTTACATTATACATAAAATATATTATATACCTTTCTCTTGAATCACTCCATATATTTAAAAAAAACCGCATGAAATTGGTCGCATAGTTTTAAAGATTTAACCATACATGTGGATATAGGGACATCGAAAGCGACTTTGTTTTACATCATGTAAGGAAGATGAAAAAACGCAGATAACGAAAATAAATAAAATAATCAATTAGTAATCATTACCTGAATGTTTTCGCCTCCTCACGGTGTTTCGTACGGAAAGTTTTGTATCGTCTTCCTGTTAGATTATTTAGTTTAATTGACAACACTCTAGATATTAAAAATTAGAACTACCCTCAATGCGTGAATTAATAATTACTGACTTTTGTGACAAGTTTATATTTTTATGGGTAGCAACATTATTGCAAAGTAAAGTTCATTTTGTATGAAATATTTCCCTGAATATTTAATTTAATTTTTCTATGTATGAATTTTAAAAACAAGAACATCTTTTAGAAAATTAATAATAGTTAAATTTGCTAAAGGATGTTCTTGTTTATCTGTATCTTATATTCCAATTTTTTATTAAAATGTAGTAACGTGCATTACAATAAATATTTAAATACTACAACACTTACTGAATTCTCAATTTGTGAGTATTCGCATGTGTTTTCGGATGAATACGTTTGGACTTTATCCAAATCTAGCAGGAGCTATGAATGAAAAAAAAAGTTTAATACAGCGCCATCTACAGTTTCTAATAACATTAAGCATAATAATAGTTTTATATATTATACTATATTATATTAATGTTCATCTATAACAGTTATTACAAAATACAAGTTTCAATTTTACACTGAAATTTAATATTACTTAAGAGGAATATAATATTTAACATAGTATATTATTGTTGTCGAAAAATAAAAAAAATGTATGGAAACTAGTCGAAATCTACGTTGATTATATTCGAAATAAAGCTTCAAAAGCTAAGCGACTTCGAATAGAAAAAAACTATTTAATTAATGTTTCGACAACAATAGGTACGAGGAACTGATGGTAGATCCGATTTTTTATTAGTGTATCGTTCCATAGCTCGAAGCGTAACACATTTCGATATGAGCGATTGTGTTTTTAGTAGTATTCAGTTGACAGACATCGCAAACCCTCCCCTAAAAGACAACTAGCCACATAGAACCTAGAACCGCTATATGAGCACGTGAAGAGTGAAGCCATTTCAAAGTAGACAATTTTGTCTACTTACATAGATCGTCGCCGCAGTGCGTCGAATCAAAATTCGTATCTTTTATGTAGGTTTAAATTTTTCTAAATTTATTGGGAATATTTCTTAGCGCAGCAACATTATCCATGGACTATCCGCCTATGCGTATAACGCATATACGCGTCTATGACTAACCTGATATTTTCTTTCAAATATCTTCGTTAAGCAATCATGTATTTTGTTTGCGTTCGCCGGACTGAAATATATTTCCACGTCTTTCTGTCCAACAATCTCTTCTGAACGATACATTTGTTTCGAATCTATTATTTCAAATTTAATTTTAATTAGCGATACATCCCTGTAATAGAAAAATATGCTAATTATATGTTCATGATTGGATTTATTGATCATCTAGAGTCTAGACAATATAGAGAGCACATAAGACTATCCATACTAATATTATAAATGCGAAAGTAACTCTATCTGTCTTTCCATCAGACTGAAACTACTGAACCGATTAGAACGAAATTTGGTTCAAAGATAGTATAAAGCCTGGGGAAGGACAAAGTTTATATGAAAGTCCACGCAAACGGAGTTGCGGGCAACAGCTTGTTTCTTTTTCAAATTCTGTTGTAAAAATTTTGTGACCTAAGATGTGACCTACTTATATATAAAAATAATATTGCAAATAGACATGTAAGTAGTCATTACTACTCTTTATTAAATGAAAAAAATAAAATTACTCAAATAAATAATGTCTCAAATAAAAACATTTTTTGCAGACATATAAATTATAAAAAAAACATACATCATCATTTGTATAGTGTTTGTATTCTCTGCTGTTATAATCAGAACATCAGAAAACAGAGCCTCCGTTTTCAATGTTTTTAACAACTTCAACTCCAACATGAGTGAAACACATTTACTACCTATGTTAAAATCTAACCAGTACTTTTTATCCGTCTCCTGTAAAAAAATTGTCAATAAACAAGAGAAAAAAATAAATTAAAAAATTCTATATATATTTTTTATCTGCATTCTGAAACAAGCTATATATCCAAAGAAAAAAATTATAATTACATTTGTCTTATGAATGGTTAATTATTATTACAACTTACATGAATAACTCCCAATTTACCGATATTTAATTTTCTACAATGTACAGATATGATTGAATCATTCTTTTCATTTTGTGCATTAAGAAAGTCTCTTGCATCCTGAAAGTAATTAAAAATACAATTTGGAGAATATTATATACTTCTATTATTTAAAAAGACATTTATAACTATTTTACAAAAAAAAACTCCTCCAAACTTTCTGGGTTATCTTCACTGGAAACTAAAAAACCACTGCAATGCAATAATAATACTTCAGGATACTTATTTTAACACATCGCCATCTAGTGCCACTATTAGCAAGCTTGTGTTATTGTAAATAGATAATAGATAAATTACTGAAACACTCTTTTATACATAGCGACCTAGAACCCAGAAAGATATAAATGTAAAATACATAATAATATATTATGTTTTCTAATTTGGGGATCAAACCCACAACCGCAAAAGGTGGTTTGTTACCACTTCACTGTTAGGAAATATGAGTGTTATACTTAAATATTGAGCCAAAAAATACAGAATCCACATGTAAATAACTGCTTTATAGCTATAAATCATTTCTTTCCAGCAACCCTTAATCATAGATACTATAAACCAATTTTTCTAACATACACAAATTAACCATTTAATCCACCTTAAAGAAATTCATCCATGACCTCTTTAAGAATATGTCTATGGCAGTGTGACTATATTCAGATGAGAACCAGACATTAGCAGCGTTCTTCCTGACAGATGGGTCTTGCCGAGGTAACAACCACCTCATAAGAGCTTCCAGCATGCTGTATTGTAGTCCAAAATCCCCACAAAAGGGAAGTAAGCTTGATAGCTTCTTACTGTAAATATACACATATAAAGATAGAAATAGAGAGAAAAAGTTGTTAAGTATATGTGGCTGGTGATATGTGAATCCATTAAGCCGATTTAGAAATTCCATCAATAATGTGGTAAAGTAAAAAGCAAGTACTTACAAAAATGTTTCCAAATTATTTCTGAGTGCAAATCTAATTTCTCTGCTAGATTCAGCACTGCAGACATTAAAACATTGTATAACTTGATGACGCTGTTTTATATTTAATTCGTGGTATGTAGCCAAATCCAAAAGACTTTCTGATAGTTCCACAATTATTATGTTGTTAAGTGTAGCATCTTTAGTCCTTATTTCCTGAGAATTAATTTTATGTTTATAATTCAAAGACAATGGTTAACGATATATTCCGACTAGTTCCCAAATACCTACCTGTACAATCTTCAAAAGTATAGACAAGAAACTCCACCAGTTCTTGCGTTGAATAATTTGTTGTCTTAAAGTCTCAAACCAATACTTTAACATTAAAATTAGCTCCTTTCCTAGTAAAGCCCATGTTTTCGAGGCAGGTAGATTCAATAAAGTGTTGAACATATGAACTGCTATGCCATTTTCGTGCTTTTTAATAAAGTACTGCAAAAGACAAAAGGTTTTTATAATTGTTCATGTTTAATATTTTGTTTTAATATCAATATTCAACACTTACTTCTATTTCCAATGTTTTAATGTTTTTTAATGCAAGAACGGAAGTCATATTCAAACGTATTTTGGAGAGCGCATATTTATTTTGAAAGTCTTGAGTTATGATAGTGTAATCTTCTAGACTTTTAACATTTTTCAAATATTTACTTATATCCATGTCTAAAACGTATAAATAA
This sequence comes from Eurema hecabe, assembly GCA_026213755.1. Classification (NCBI taxonomy): domain Eukaryota; kingdom Metazoa; phylum Arthropoda; class Insecta; order Lepidoptera; family Pieridae; genus Terias; species Terias hecabe. The sequence continues at coordinate 5,130,094 of JADANM010000147.1, read as the reverse complement.
ATGCATTTAATTTAAACAAACAAATTAATAATAGGTAATAAGCGTTAGTCGTAACAATAATTAAAACTTCAGTTTGACTTTCCCGCTAAAGCTTTCATATTGAACCATAGACAAGAAAACCATAGACCAATCTCTATATAATTCTAATTAAATGCGTTTAGGCCAACATTAGTTTACATTGCAATTTTTTGTATAAAAGATTGTTCATTATTTAAAAAACAAAATATTAAAAGAAAAAAAACATTTTTTACTAAAATACGATTTGTATTTGGACCATACATACTTTAAACCACTTCTTTTATTTTATCTGTATATCGGTGGCCGCTGATTCGCCATTGCTACACTGTTCAGAATTTCATTTTCATCCGTCAAATTATAGATTTGACGGGCGGGGAATGTCGTTTGTGGTTATAGTTTTTGTACGCCGTTTACGCTCGTTTGTGTCGTGATCTAAATAAAAATGATCGGTCAATAAATATGTCGAGATAACACAAGTTTGATTAATATAGTCGTGTATAAATTAAATACAATTTTCGTTATGCCAGAGAACAGTACAGTTTAGTGTTATGATCGCATCCTAGCGCAAAGTTCTAGACTCTTGAAACTAGTCGATATTATGTGGCCGGAACGCGAAAAAGACATAGGAATTTTAAATTATGATTCCCATGGTGTATACAGTGTATGGTTTTGCCATATTTTTCATGGTTGCGTGGTTGGTTTTGTGGTTAATTCACATAATGGCATTTTCGTATTCAAAGTGGAAACTGCATCGGACTGTGGACCGGTCTCCGCCGGAGCAACCTTATCCCGGTGTTTCGATTTTAAAACCTCTAACCGGTGTCGATCCAAATCTGTTCTCCAACTTGGAGACGTTTTTTACTCTGGACTATCAGCCGTATGAAATACTATTTTGCGTCGAAAATGAACACGACCCCGCTCTTATGCTGGTAAACAGCCTCATACATAAATACCCTCAGGTTGATTCGAGGGTGTTCGTCGGTGGCACACGAGTCGGAGTGAATCCTAAGATCAACAATATGCATCCAGCATATATGGCGGCAAAGTATCCTTTATTATTGGTGAGCGATTCAGGGATTCGAATGAGAGATGATACTCTCTTGGATATGGTACAACATATGAAAGAAGACGTGGCGATAGTGCATCAAATGCCCTTTACATACGACGCGGACGGCTTCGCAGCGGTGTACGAGAAAGTGTATTTTGGCACGGCGCAGGCGCGTATGTACATGGGAGCCGACTTCCTGGGCATCAATTGTCACGTAGGAATGTCCTCACTGGTGAGGCGATGCGCTCTGGAGGAAGCGGGAGGCTTGGCAGTTTTTGGAGAATTCCTTGCGGAAGATTTCTTTATGGCGAAAGCTGTGGTGTCGCGCGGTTGGCGGATGCGTGTGGCGTCGTTGCCGGCGCTGCAGAACTCCGGCTCCAAGTCGGTGGGCGCGTTGCAAGCGCGGCTGATGCGGTGGGCGAGGTTGCGAATAGCGATGGTGCCAACGACGGCGCTGTTGGAGCCGCTGAGCGAGTGCATGCCGCTCGGAGCGGGCGCGGCGTGGGCGGCCGGCCAGCTGTTTGGCGCTGAGCCGCTCCCGTTCTTTTTAGTTCATGTGCTTGTGTGGTTTTTATCAGACTGGCTTATGCTTCGTTCGGTACAAAATGGTTCTCCGCCTTTCACGAAAGTGGAGTTTTTGCTCGCGTGGGTGTGGAGCGAATGCTGTGCCCCGTTTGTGCTCGCAATGGCAGTTCTGAACCCTGAGATCTCATGGCGGACTCGCAGCTACAGGTTAGACTGGGGCGGCCGCGCCCATGAGCTGAAACCGAAGCTCAAATTCTGAGCCACATCCCCTCCTTAATGGAAAGCTTTAATTTGGTATAGATTATGTTGTATTGTCTCATATGAATACCTTTGAGAGCAGCCGATTTCATATGTGAGTTTATGATAATTATTTTATATAATTAGCATTAAGTTTTTATTTTAATTGCTATTTATAATTTTGAAATGAATGGTGGATAATTGTTATTCTTGTTTTAAAGAGTTTTGTATGTTTATAGATTAAACAAAATATTTCAGCTGTTGTATATCCTGTTTTGTGGTTTATTGCCAAAATCAATCTGCCAGAATATAATTTGTTTGTAATGAGCATTTTTTACTACATATTGTATTGATACATCATCCATGAGTCATTCTGATTATGTTACATAACTGAATGCCCGGTCTCGGCATAAATAAATAGCTGTGATTACACATTTGTATCAAACTGAGTAATACAGTTTACGGCAAGTGTTAAGGTCAATGTTACAATGGCATTATCTGACAAAGAGCATTGTCTAAGTTTCCATCTTCTCATAAACGTAAAGCAATAACTCGATACATTGTGATAAAAACATCAACACAACATTTCCTATATATGTATGATTTTTGTTAGAATTTTGATAACCATTTAAATTCAAATGCATGCTTTTGCCAAGTTTTGTATCTTTTTTTATAACAAGCAAACATCTAATGACAGACAGGGTTGTTATTTCTAAAACTTCAAACGCTTTCCAATCTTCACGAGTACCTTTGGACAGTGTGATTAAAAACTACATACATTCAGGTCTGAACGGGGACCAAAGACAAAAATTATTTTTCGAGCGTAGCCTAAAAGACAGATCCATACTTCATCGGGCCCATTAGGTTTTAATTGAGAAACAAGACTGGAATATGTTGGCATCCAAAGGTACTTCAGTTTAGTTAAGAGTTTTATAATTGCGTGCCATGAAACAATTGCACATTACATAAAATCTCGTTATTATGCTTTTGAATAATCGAATGGCCTGATTTACGACGTAAGAGCTCGGAGTTGCCAATTATTCATTGAGAAAAAAAAATATCTGCCAAAGAGCACATATTATCTTACGAATACTTTTTGCATGATTATTTTTTGCATTGGCAACTTTAAAGGTGTTTTAGCTACGCGCGTAAGCCAGTGTTTTGATTCCAGTTTTTTATTACCATTAATACGGTACAGTGCTTTTTATGAAAATATGTTTTATTATTTGGGAAGTATGTACTTAATGTTTAAATGCATGATTTACACTCGAGACCAAAAATATCACTCTAAATTCGAATTTTTGATTTTTTTCTGTGCGAAACCTTTAAAATACACATTATATAATAATTGTTATGTTACCTTTAAATTCTATTTACGTTTTATTTCGTTTATTTCCGATTATAAACTGTTTTAAATAGATTTCTTATAAAAACATGCAAGTGTATTATTTGAAACGAATAAAAAATGTTTTCGACGATATTTGTGATCTTGAGTGCAGATTGGTAATGCGTTACCATATAAATGTCGCATTTCCGGCATGCTATGCGTCATACAAACATGTGCTGTTATGAATCAAAGTACCTTCAAAAGAATTTATAAATACTCAACTTTTGTTAGACGTAAAGGTTGATGAGGCCACTCTTAACGTAAACTATTCGTTTTATCATAATACATATATTACATTTTATACAGTACTATCATAAAGTTCCCTAGGTCTATATCACTCGTAAAGTGAGGGCCATGAGCAACGATAGAATTTAGCGCCATTAAGTTTGACGTTTTATTGTCCCGCGCAAAATTAGGCGGGCATTTTCGTCCAGTTGCTTATGGAGAGACGCGAATGCGTACAGATTAACGTAAATATTTATGAATCAATCTATCATCTAGTCACTTATCCTTTGTATGACGTATTTAAACATAATTTGGCGAATAATGTCGAGGTTTATGCTAACTCTACAGTTAGTAGCGTTAGCAAATTAACAAAAATATTTTTTACTAAGTGCAATCTCAAAACATTCATAACTGTGTCGATTTATACTGTTTAATAAAGTCCAATCTGTTTTCGATGAATCTTTTAATAGTTCTGATATTTCTGGCAAAAGAAAATCTAAAAATCATTAACATCCTTTGAGTTAGAACCAATGGTACAAACCTGATTTTGTTAGGTAAATATGTAAAAAAGACTCTAAATTTAATCATTCTATCAGGAACAGTGACGCTATGTTAATTATGCTTTAAAAATTTGGCGGCAATCAGTAACACATCCTGTCCAAATGATGGATGAATCATTTCTACATAGTATGACTCATGCGCGATAGTCTTAGGTGTTTTGACATTAACATATAAATTTTCCCCAGAATTCAATGACAGTTTATGCGATAAAAATTTGCTTAAGATTAAACACGTGATAAGCATATTACAGAATGTATTGATAAGAAACAGTTTCAAATTTAAGTCTGAAAGATGTAGCAGGAAAATTTCGTAAATTTCCAATGGCCTATCACCCGTGTCATTATTACGAAGCTTTTGACATCACATGTTTTAAAATCGGGTCAGTAGATGAAAGATACTTAGGTACATACAAAAGCCGTCTAGACTTTGCCGAGTCAGGTAAATATTACGTATTCATTTGACAGTATTTTAACATTATTCCTTGCCTTACTGTTTCTACAATTTCTTCATAAATCTTTCTACAAATCGTATCATTTGATAATTCCTATTATAAAGATTCTTATCGATTCGGTAAATTACTCAATAAAATATATCTTAATCCTTTCACATTAAAATTATAATTATTATCTATAGTAGGATACTCATGTTATCTATAGTAGAATAATAATAATCGTTTGAATGTTTGTGATTGCACTTACGTTGCTAAGGATGTTATAACTTCTATTTATGTGGGTTGGGTTCACGATGTACCTCTCCTTTTTTTATAATACAGCGGGCAAACGGGCAGGCCTGTTGGTAAGAGGACATCGCCGCCCATGAACACTCGCAGAGCTTGACAACTCTGGAGTAGATCCTATCTGTAACCTTATACCCTACACCGAATCTTTGCCTAAGACCCATCTTCGCACTAGGAATGGGTTAAGATCTTTGCGAGATATGCACTTAGCAACCCATTGGATTTTAATTAATTTTTAACTATTAGATAAAAATGAATCTTCAAACACTTATTCTTGCGTGTAAATCGAATTTGAAATACAATAAAACATCACTTTTTTTAGTCTACTATACTAGCGGCGGTTCCCAATATGCAATCTCAATCCGTTTTCAGCTATCTACGGTTGAGTTTTCGATCTAAATATGAGAAAAAGCGTTAGATCGGTGCCCTCTGACGGATAGTTTGCGTTTTCGGATTGCTTATCCCATCTATGGTTTGTATATTGAAACGCTTTTTCTCATATTTAGATCGAAAACTCAACCGTAGATAGCTGAAAACGGATTGAGATTGCATATTGGGAACCGCCGTAGATCGGTACATTCGGTACTTGTGTTCTTAAAAACTACAAATCTTATCAAAATACGATTAGCGGAATCCACTATCAAGCAAGTTTACGTAATGCAAAAATTTTTTTTAATAACCCAACGATTATCTGTCTAAATAACTATTGATTCAAACCTTTATGAAGTAACTAGATAGAATTGTTTGATGACACGTCTTCTGATAAAACCATCCAAGGTTTGTCAATAATGTTAAGACGGCGGTAAATACGCTTTCTAGATTACCTAGGATAAACGTCAAACAAGTATTACATAGAAACAGAGTTTTATCCGCGGCTTCACTAGTATTAAAAATATTAGATTTTTCCACTTAAAAAACCCAATATTCATTATGATTTTTTCAAGAATATGTGTACAAAATGATGAATTTTACATTTATAGTTTTTGTTAGGATTTCGATAAATGTTACTATTTCGGTCTACAGTCATATAAGTACAAGCAGATAGTACGACGTAATTTACAGAAGAATTCAGGAAGTAATGATTTCGTTCCGAGTGGCCTCATACAATACGAATTCCATATCAATAAATAATAATAGTATATTGTATACTGTTAAGTGTCATGAGGACGTGTGGCGTCACTTGTAATGTAATGGTTGAAAACATTGTACTCGATGAAACTATGTTAGTTTTAAAATCGTTGGCAGAGTTATAATCCCTTAGAAGTTTATGTTAGAACTTTAGCATTAAACATCTTAATTTTTAGAATTATTGAGACTAATATTTCAAACGAAATTTGATGGTTCACGAGTGTAGACGGATTAAAGCGAAATATTACCAAAAATGAAGTGATTCAGTTCATTTATCACTGATATGAATTATCAGGGCGGAGTGAATATCATGCTCTATCTAATGCCGAATTCAATGAAAACGTTTCGTGATTTCGTTTGATAAATCCCGTTTTTGCTCATTCATTTCGTTAAAAACTTATATTGATTGGAAGTCGAATGTCATGGTTGAAGGGCACTAATAGAATTAAAGTTTAATTAAAAAAAATGAAGACTCGATTTAGGAATTTCGTTATCCCTTGTTAATTATTGGGAATAGTTTTATCACTCAGGAAAAAATAATCATTTTTATTAGAAACTTCGGTTATGAAAACAAAACTTCGTTAAAACGAAAAATACTTTTTTTGCATGGTAATTGCCATACTTTTTTACCATTGTTCAGATTGGTCATTACTCATCGCATCACAAAAAAATCGATATTTAAAATAAAATAACATAAATTATTATTACGATTTACGTATTTTTTACAGATAATACAATTAACATTTTTTTATCAACCGATGGCTAAAGCATGCACATTGCACATAGCACGTACGTATTATTCATATTTAAAATAACTGGCCAGTCATAGATAACAGTCACGTCACACGTGTAACAGAAAAAATATCATTTGTTATCTGTGCAGCCGGATCTATGCAGGACGTGCATATTTTATTGTTTTTTCGCAACTTATTTTTTTTTTCAATTTATTTTTAAAAAGTTAACTCGTCCTTGTTTAATTTGTTTATAACTTTCTTACCATAAATATTTTAAAAATAATAATTTTTTATATTTTGTCCACAATTCTGCCTATCGATATTATATTCTACTACATAAGATATACTATTTATTATAACAGCTGCAATGATTTTATCAATGTGATATGTATTGATAAGGCATTAACGTCAAAGAAGTAAACCACCTCTCGAGATCGCGCTATCATAATCTTGTATAAATAGCACTTGATTCAGATTTTCTGATAGACCAATCGATTTCAAATATATCAGATTCTGTTATATCATATTGCTGCAGTCCTTACATTGATATCCATCTGTTTTACGTCAGATCGAAGTGAATATCAATCGAATATCTGGAATAATATAAACATATTATAATTTGTTCATTACGAGTAAATTATTATATAACCATTGACTTTCATATAAACAGACCCATTTTGGCAATTAAAGCCTAGCCTATGTCCTTTCTCAGGCTCTAATACTATCTGGGTACCAAATTTCGTCTAATCGGGACTGAGATACTATCGCATTTATAATATTAGTATGAATTTAATATATAAAAGGATAACAGATTGAAAGTGAAGTGTGAATTTTTAATTTTTTGGGACCACATCCTATTAATATAAAGTGACAAACCGCGAACTGTGGTTTCCTCCATGTACCCGTAACCAGATAAAATCCTTTATCTAGTTTAACTCTTACAAAGACGGCTCCAGTAGTATTGATATGCAACGAACATAATTCGGTGTATTTGTTCGAGTCTAGGAAATTTATGTGTCGTAGTATACCACGATGCATGCTTTCTAGTCGTAAATAGAAAGCATGAAATTCAAAGTCTCTTTTTTGGTAATATTTCGCTGGAATCATGGTAATAAAACAATAATTTCGTTGATTCCATTTACCGAGACGGCCTAGTAAAATATCATATTCTTCACAAATTTATTTAGCCCAGTCTATAAAGTACCTTCATATATAACCTGTATAACCTATTTTACATTTAAAATTTAAATCTAAAACAAAACGATGTAAAAACCGGTTACAAATTGGCTCGCAGCAATAATTCGCAAATTTCAGTCCCATTTCAATTGTAACAATTTGAATTGTCATTCTTTTGTAACGAGTTTGTGACTGACAAAAAATTAACAGAGCGTAATTTAATAATAATCTTTTTTGTTAGTGTATCCGCCTTACTTATTTTCATGTGAATTCAGTTTTTATCAAATTACTGTATAACAATACATCTACGTGTTCATTTTGGTGTTTTTCCAAGGTCTAAGTATGTATATTTACTTGCTTCATGTATCGTCAATTTACAATGTTTAAATAATGACTGTAACCAAATGGCTGGCGATTGTAAACGTATTTGCAATACGTAGAATTCAAAATAACAATGTGATATTAGATTGTATTAAAATTAAGTACATTGTTTTCAACTTAAACATGTGTACATATTTTTATTTATTTGCAACTACCCGCATAATTGTTGGACGTTTGAAATGTGCGCGTATATCTTCGGTTTGGAAGTGGAGGTAAGAATTAAAATTCTTAATTTATAATCATTTTTTAATAGAAATGAGAGCCTGAAATGCCCGCGCACATCGCAAAACGGTCTAGCTATACGTAATCTTACTTAAAAGATATCAATTTTGAGAATTATTATATTGTACTAAATAGTAATATAATGATTGTGATTCCTGTGATTGTTATCCAACAATATAATTTAGGCTCCAGTTTTACTAACACAATAATTGTTATCCACGGAAATATTTCATCAAATATTTCCTCGAATGAAAATGTTCAAACGTTATTTTGTTAGTAAAATAAGGATGAAATTTCTAGTTGGGTTGCTACGTTCTAACTTGACATTAATGCGCAAATTGTTTGATTTTTTTTATTATTTATTTTTACGAGGATTATTTTGTGTTTTCGAAGTACAACTGGTTGTGATTTTACAGCCGACGTTTATTTGCTACAAATGTTATAATTACAAGTGAATGTATATTGTGTACAATGGGCTTAAGGAAGACGACCTTGATACCGAACAAAGGCGCCAATTTATAAGTTTATTTTTGTTTTATACGTAGATTTCGCAAACATGACGGCATGGTACTAAATGGTGTGACCTCTGGATGAGTCTATATTTTTTTATATTCGTTAACAGATGGAAAAAGGCAAATGAATACGTTTTCTGAAAGCGCTGAAACAAGCAAATTGTATAATAGCTCTATCAGAAATTTTAACGCACATTCAAGTCAATTTTCTTCCCAAACTAAACCAAAGCATTCCTTTGCCTTGAAAATTTTTTAAGTCCAATATTATTATTGGTTACTACCAATGCGGTACTCCGCATTCCAGGGTTCATTAAAAGCTAATTCAATATCGTAGGACTCTGGAGGTCACGATAATTTTTTAAATAGCAAAGAATTCAGACAGCGTTAATAAAATTGTCGGGTATGACAACTGCATGAGATAAAATTATTTTTAACCAGCCATCACGTGAAGTGGCTCTTAAACGAATGTAAAACGTTGTCAATAATAAAGAATTGAGCCTAATTTTTGTACTGTTCTTCCGTTTAGGCGCTTTGTTATTTAACTATTATTTAAACGGTATCCTGTATTTGAGCGTTAGTGAAATCTACCTCATAATAATAGAGCGAGGTTGGTTCACGAGACACGCGAAATTTGGCTGTTGAAATGATGTTAACATTGTATTGAATGCAAATTTTAACAGAGAAAATCACAGTTTGAAATAAATAAACCAGATAAATTTATACTGTGTTTTATTGCGACGATGTGGCAAAAAGTGGTCCGACCTGTCCTATAAGCAAACTAAGTTATTATGATTCAAGTTTGAATACAGTCCGTTCCAGACAGTCTTGTCTGTGAAGGAAAATGTATAACCGTACCTTACACAGAGCAACCTGTTTGGAGAATATCGTTGGATCAAGTAACTACTATTTTCTATTGATATTAATTGCGTATTAATTTTATTTATTTTAACTTTTTTGCAAAAATAGTCCTTGAAACTAGAAAAACGAATTAAATTTAAGTGTCCTTATCACTTAAAGTGATTTCTCCCAGGCTTATGACGATATAATATAAAAGAAGAAAAATCAGAATTTATATGGGAATTTTCCTTAATATATATTATGTTTATAAAACTAACGATATAACCATAATAATAAATATATCCTGTGTGATTAATTTAATCACTCAACATGTGCTATAAAAACATTTATTTGAAGAGTTTTCCTCAAACAGTGCGGCCGAGTTCTCAGTATAATAACTTCACTAGTTGGTCCAGCGCGCTGCGCGATGACAACAGAAACATTGAGATTTATCAGGAAAATATTTGGATAAATCTAATTGAATCTGAGAATAAGTACCTAATTAGTAAAATAAACATTTAATTGTCCATTTAATAATTCGCGCGGATGTAATTAAGATTTAAATGCATGATAAAGAGAAAAAAACGACATAAGTCTGACATATTATACCCAAAATAAGTATATATTATAAATAATAATATTAAAGAATTCTTATATTACCAATCTATATCTTGGTATTTACTATGACATAATCGCATACGTTTCCGTAACCAGCTACTTTAGCGTAAGTAATGTTAGTTCATTTATATAACATATTTTCTTTTAAAAGGCCGGTAACTCACTCCAGAGTCGTCAAGAGTGTTCTAGTCGCATTTATTAGTATTATACACATAAAGCTTCCTCTTGAACCACTAATTCTGTTAAGAAAACCACGGTTACGTAGGTTTAAAAAATTAAGCACAGATAGATACAGGCTTTTTTGTTTAATAATCTGTCCGCAAAATAAAAGGGGCAGCCCCTTTTCTTTACAGATGCACAATAAAGATAGAAGATTTATCAAAATCGTTCCGATAATGTTTATCATCCGTAAGGTAGCAACAGAGATAAAATGCGACGTAGCGTCGAGCTCAAAAATTTAGCATATACATTTAATATAGGCGTCGCGTCGTGTCAATTTGGAAAAAATATAATATTAGCTTTTAGACGGAGCTTCGCTCGCATTGAACCCGTTAAATAAACATCGTAGATCATAAGAATGGATATAGGAAATGAATCAATGTGTTCATTCTGATTCCTCCAGCAATATGTGAACAAAATTCCACGATGATCGGTCATCATCCGATGAACAAAACCTTTGTTTGACAGCGTAAGAAACACCCTTCCTTTCAATTATATCATATAAGTATGAATCATTAGTTTTTATTTAAATAAAGTAAAGATCGTCCTACAAATAAAATGTTTAAGTGTTAAGGTGCCGACTGTACAAACATATATTTGTAGTTTGTAAAAATTCATTGATTACGTTTCGAAATATCTAGTCCCATATAGATAACTGCATTTGATAACCTTAGATAACTCACTAAAAATATTTAATATTGCTTTTGTCCTGCTAAAGAATAACACATCTTATTTCTATTAATATATGGTATTTAAATAATGATAAATAAATAAATAAAATAAATTATAACAGGATATTGAAGAAATACAATTATTCGTTCCGTCAGTTTTATTATTGTAATAATTTAAAAACACATTTAATTGACTTGGGATTTAATTTTTACGACATAAAAGACCTTAATGATCATACTTTTTGTAGGCATTAACATAATAACAAATACTTATTATGAACTCTAAAGTTTGAACAAAAAATCTTACAGTATTATCCCAAAGAGAAAATAAGACACAAGTTGTATATTATAATTTTATTAAATGTCATTTTGATATTGTTATAAAAATTGGTAATCATTGAACTAACCAAAATATCTTGTCATTTCCATCTTAAATATACGTCATGCCTTAATTAATCACAAATATATTTCGTGCAAATATCCATAAAAAACTAGCTGCCCCAAAGCGACTTCGTTCACGTATACCTATATCCAAAATTTTATTCCTGCACCTATTATTTTTTTACTTAAAAACCATCTTTGCTCATCCACGAATATTCTTAATTCTAAAAAAAATAATTATGTAAAAAGCTGTTATCGAGGTATGCGCTTACCAACACATTTTGCAAATCATTTTTAAATAATAGATAACAGTTTTATCTTAATACATAGAAGTTAAACCATAGAGAAAAAAATTTCGCGCTTATAACCGCTATCATTGCAAACATTTTTTTCAAATGAAGACCTAGAACCGAGGTTTCTTAGTTAACTAAGCATATCTAAAAATAATAAACAGATAAATAACTACACTTTCAATTTGTAAAAGCTGAAGGTCTTTTAACTAAGACCGTTCTCTTGTTACGAGAATACTATTTAAGTACTTACCTATCTACTTAAATAGTATTATTTTTAAACAATTTTACGTGCTATAAATACGTCAAAAATAACGTCGATCATTTAATGAATTTTCTTAAGAACCATTTCAACGTATTCCGATGTTAAGATTATTTTATTATCCATACTAATGTAATAATTAGTAGGGAAGTTCGTGGTCTTTGGTATTGTAAGGGGAAGGTAATGTCATGGTTTACCTATTGTACCGATTATATAGCTGCATTGGTTTTATTTGAGTTAGTTTCAATACCGTTTTGGCCTTGTGTTTGGGTTGCCATTTCGGTCACAGCTACTGCTATCTAAAATAAATAGACTTACTTCTTTATAAATTTGGTTTCATTATAATAGATATATCTATATAAAATAAAGACGGATTTACAACATTTATAATTCGAGATCGGCTAGACCACTTTTCATGGTTTTTGGTTCGTTGAATTTGTCCCCGTCCCGAATAGCAGAATAACATTTTAAAAATAATGAAAACTTTATAGAGGTCGCGGACGTAGTTGCGGGCAACAGATAGTATTATTAATGAGAGCAATTAAGAAACTATAACTTTCCTTTGCGGTATTGTTACTCAATATTTTGCGCACTGCCTAACGTAATGCACACAAATATTAAAATTTTTAATCCATACTAATATTATAAATGGGAAAGTGTGTTTGTATATACGTTTGTCTCTCTTTCACGGCAAAACGGCTCGACCGATTTAGTTGAAATTTGGTATGTAATTAGATGAGACCCTGGATTAAAACATAGGATACTTTTTATCCCGGTATTGCGCCGGGATCGGGAAATACGCGGGTAAAATCGCGTGGAGCGGCTAGTACGTTTATATTTTCAAGAAAAGCAGACAATAAGGGGTCTTAACTAGATTAACAACATGAGGATCATTTTTAGGAGCTACTGAAAGCGCAGAAAAACTACAGCGCTAGGCTGTTCGCAGCTCCAACACATGCTGAGTGGTGTTTCTTTTCCGAAGCAAGGTATTCTTCTTCTGTTATCATATCTGTTTATTTGTTTAATAATTGTTAAGTGGCTTATGTATTGCTTATTTTGGCTCTAGATTAAATGTTTCTTCCTTCCAAAAATCGATTGTATGTTCTTATTTTTAAAAAAGCTACTATCAGAGTTTCTTTCCGGTTCTTCTTCTTCTCCGTAGAAACTGCCTTCCGAACCGGAGGTAAATGTTTTGTAATACCATGACGATTCAAAAGTGTTAAAAAACACATTTTAAGGTACATCGATTGGACATAATGCGTGTTTGTTTGACACAAAAGAACATCAAATTACCTTAATTCCTTTACGTTATTACAAATGACAATAATAAAATTTTATGGCAACATTTTTACCACTGAAGGACACCATTGGTTGAGTATATGATGTCAGAACGACGCCCCATGGCCCAGTAAACCAATTTTGACGCTAAAACAATCGATTAGCCTTCACCCAAGGCTATATTCTTGAAAATTCCATGATCTTTCAATACCTATCTTTTTGTAAAGCGATATTCGTGACTGTTTTCAAACTTGGCGAGGAATATTTTAAACAAACTCTTGCTCTTGACTTTGTCCGTGTTAATTTACGTTATTATATAGTAAACATGTTTTGGATCTTTTAATCACCAGCAAATAATTGTTTGTGTTATAACGTCGGTGCAGTGCACCCCTGCCCGGAGTTGGGCTTTATAGCAAAGTTCCGGGTAGCACTGCATTGGCTATGGGCGTCCAGCTCGTCTCCCCTCTTCATATTATAAAAAAAAAATTCGAAGCATGATGTTAATAAGTCTAAAGTCTTCCTCAACCAATGGATTATCAACCACAAACCAAACAAATCAAAACAAACAAACAAATTCTTCACTTTCTGTATTGACCTTGTAAATCTGCATGTTACTGAAAAGAAGTTGTAAATTTGAGTTCGAAAACTTCAACGATTTCTAGATGTTCTAGAATTGCAGTCTGTTTTTTTTAATTTACGAATAAATTCGAGAAATATTTTATATATCTTCGAAATACCGGATTCGCATGAATTTTGCGATAAAATTGTGTAAGCTGTAAATGATCTTTTTTTGTCAATATAAACATCAATTTTTACTCTATGCAGTATATTAAATTTAACACAAAAGAATTATATTCTCTCTCATATAATTAATATAAGTATTCGCATTTAACATCTTTCGTTTATTATTTAATAAACGATTTAGATACGGAAACAAGCGCATTTGCGAAAATCTAATACTATTTGCCAATTCGCTAATTGTTAATGTCAGAAACTAATATTTTAAAAATATGAACAACGTGGGGGTCGAAGTACTCTTAAACCTCGCGTTGGTCAATCGAGCAATAAAAAAGCCGACCGAATTACAGATGTCAGTCCTATAATTATTAGTTTTCACGTGTTTTCATAACGTCGCGTAAGATTTTGCATAAGTACCCATGACTTTTAAAAGGTTGGTAAGATGGATCACAGTCGGTAGTCGATAAAACTCCGACATCAATCATAGTGCTTACTAGACATGTACCTTTTTTTGTTTACGATGGGGACACCCGTCCATGCATCCTGGGGGCTACATGGAAATCTACCTAGGTCGTAGGAGAATTTCCTTAGAATCTTTATTAAATCTCCTATGTATAAGTAACAAAATTCGAAAATTGGAGTTCTTATTTTTCATTTTGAGCTATTATTACGGGTTCCGTTATAAAACCTAATTTTTGGTTGAGGCATCAAATTATCAAAAGATTAATAACGATAAAAATTAAATACCTAGACATTCTTAAACGTAACTCTATAGACGTACCTCAAGAATCAAGATACATCGCATCGCATGTCGCATCATTTATGCTTAACGCTGGACGAGAATAGCTGCGCATCGGTAGAATTGCGCTCGTAATTGACGTATTGGTGCGAGAAAGACAACACGATTGGGACAACCAATCAACGCTCGCGCACCTGACGATCACGCGCCCCGCGCGCCGTTACCTCGATACCTTATTTTTGACTTCTGCGCAGGTTTCGTTCAGCGCTAAAGATTCATGACGCGACTCTATTTGATACTGGCAAACATTTAAAACTAATTGTCAGAGACACAAAATATTGCTCCAAAAATTGCGCGTACGCACAGCAGACTGATTACAAGTTATCATAACATAATATCATTGGATAGTTACTTATCATTCTCCTTTTTCTTTTTTTATCAATAAAATACCTAATATCTTATCTCAGATATTATAATGAGACAAAACATATTAAAAAGATAACATTAATCAACAAATAAAATATGTAGGTATCGGCTTTTATTGTTGTCATGTTCTTATATGTATATTGAAATATCTGTTATAACCTATCTTATTTATACCTTTTTGTCACAAATACTTTCTTTAAACTCTTTTTAAGCGACTTTAAAAAAGGAGGAGGTTTCTCAATTCTCCTGTAGGTATATATGCCAAGGAAAACTGATTAGTTCTAACTTGTGCCGGCAGTAAGACTTCAAAATTATAGAACTACATATTATATTAAATAAAAATACGTTTTGCTGCCTGTGTAGTAAATATATTTTTAGATTGAGAGTTATTTTTTGTTAATAATCATTTTATTATAAGCCGTAAACGTATCCTCGAGGCGTTCGTTGCAATTAGAAGCTTCCATAGGTCGCTTACCATTAGAAGAAACTTGTTCAGTTGCTTGCCATCCTGTAAGAAAATATATAGCTAGAATATATACTACTATAGAAAATATATACTAAAGATAGTTTATGTAACAATGATATTATATAATTAATAGATATGTTACACACATACAAATACGATAGAACGATAGAAAAGCGACAAATGATAAAACAACAAAAAAAAGAGATAGTTAGTTTTGTCAGTTGCGCGTGAAAGCACCGGCAACAATAGGTCCTAATTAGGATGTTTTTGTATCTTCAAAATTTTGCACCTATAACATATATATTTAATATAAGAATATAATAATCATTGTGACGTAAATTGAAACGTACGTTATGTTGGTAACCCTTATGTAATTAATAAAAATTAAAAATAAAATTTTTCTCGACAATTTTTTATACAAATAACAAAGATTTGAGCGATTATAAAGTTAAAACACTAGACGCATTTTTAAAGCTTTCACATTAATACCTTTGTCACGTCAATAGATACTTAGATTCATCAAACAGATAAGAAAAAAATTGTCAACAATTTACATTTGTATGGTACGTGATGTGTGACCATAGTTCTATGGATATTAAAATCGATTAGTATCGCTTAGTACTAATTTTTGCTCGCGACTTCGTCTCCGTTGACTCCTATTATTATGATTAATAATAAAGAAGTTTTTAAAAGAAAATTATGTTTTCAAGTATTTCAGCGCAAATGATAATTTTTAGGTTATTTCTACTAGAATTTAATTTTGTTAGTACAAATTGATGCCCATAAAAAAGGTTATATTCAATTAAACTGAGACATAAACTGTCGTGGCAAAATTTTAGATCGTTTAAACATATCTACGTTTTTGATAACTTTGATTTATTTTTCCCTATTTCGCTCTTTATTTCGCTCCTATTAGTCGCGGCTTGATTTTGTTCTGAGTCCTAGATTAGAGCTTTCAAACAAACAAACTCTTCAGCTATATATAATATAAGTAGATACAGATTATAATTATTCCCCAAAGAAATAAGTTATTTTTATTGTTATTTCTTTTTAATAAGAAAAACCCATATGTTGTAAAAATTCGTGTGTATAAATTAAAAAAAAAATTAAAACCCCCGTCAGACAGACAAAGACACGTCAAACTTATAACACCCCTCTTTGCGTCGATGGTTAAAAATGTCGGGCAATTTAAAAATATTAGGCGATCAAACTACAAGTGTTCTATGAATCTAGTTACGTCAGACCACGATGAAAAGTGTCTAGGTAAGTATATAATTATCTTATCAGTGACCTCAGCGACAAGGATACTAGATTTTTAGTTAATATAAGAACGGGGACATAGTTCTTTATATTTTTCGTATCCTGTTAGAATAAGGTAAACAGGTAATCCATAGTAATATTATAAAAGGGAAAGTTTGTCTGTATATTTGTCTTTCTTTCACGGAAACGCATGGACCGATTTAGTTGAAATTTGGTATATAGATAGATGATACCCTGGATTAAAATATAGGATACTGTTTATCCCGGTACTGCCACGCAAACGGAAAGTACGCGGGTAAAACCGGGGAGGGCGTCTAGTAGGTAATTATTCGAACTGACTTTTTATACCTACATGATGGGGGCAAGGTTAGCAGTACGTTCGCAGAAGCATTGAAAACGTTTGGATATAACCTTTTGATTCTATTATATAAGTACTCACTATAAGCTTTATCCTTAACTGGCCTTCCGTCCTCTTGATATTCCTCTATATCTGATAAAAAAAAAACCTCATGAAAGTCCATCGGATAGTTTTTAAGATTTAGCAAACATAGGGACAGACAAAGGAAAGCTATTTTGGAAATGATTATACGGGATACTTACGAATCTATTATAACATAACAAGCTGTTAAACAACCTTTAATAATGATAATAATAATTTTTTATTTAATAATAAACACAAATACAATAAACACTTTAGCCAATTTTACAATAAATCTTAGAAATATGTTATATTATGATAATCTCTATTCCCCACACTAGGTTACCCTGTGTTGTGGGTGACTAGTCTCTTCGTTCGTAGTTTAGATTTAAAATTTACAAACAAATTAATTCAACGTTATACTACTGTATAACTATATACTTATAGCCATATGAATGAAAGTGTTGTTGTGTGAGTGTTGTGAAGTATGAGTAAGAGTTGCGCACATGTATGGTTCCAGGCGATTTGGTAGGGTTATATATATTATTTACTAGCTATGACTTCGTCCGCGTAGAAAAGTGACTTTGGGCAGCATTTTTGAAAATGCCTAACCCGCGCCATCAAACGTTCAGCGAGTTCAACGTGATTCTTTAAATTGCCATAACTTTTTTATTTATCAACAGATTGACATGAATTATAGACTAAATGTTAAGTTAAGCTTACCACAATATATCATTGAAAACTCCATCTAGATAGGATAAGCCGTTTCTGAGATTAGCGTGCACAAACAAACAGACAAAAATTCCAAAAATCATCGTTTTGGGTTCTATTGCGTTAATAAAGGTCTCCTATAATATTTTTTCTCATATATCTTCCATGTACAGACAGCGACTCGTTACGTTTTTATTATATGTATAGATAATACACATAAACATATATATACTAAGACAATAATCTCCTGAACTTGCAAATTTGCAAATCAGACTAGAATAAACGTATTAGATTTCCATTCGGCTAGTCAGCATCCCACGCACTCAATGATGTAAGGGAATACGATGTCTACAGACTAGACTTCTAGACAAATTGTAATGTAGCCAGCCTACTTATAAAGTAAGCTGATTACTACGTCATACGTCTTCGAGGCCACGGCGCTTAAAGGTCGACTAATTGTGTTAAACATATCTACTACTAGCGATCCTCCCCGGCGTCGCTCGGATATACTATGCATGTAATAAATTGAGATGTAAGCTGTCCTTATCTTTTAATTTTATATCTTTTTAGTTGAATAACACTGTACACGGTGTGCAAATTTAATTTTAAATCGATTCAGTAGTTTAGGAGACAATGGCAGACTAACAAAGTGACATGTAATTTTTATATTATATTAAAATAAGATGAGATAAACGAATACATATATCAAAGACAAAAACCCTTGGAATATTGTTGCTTAACGCAGTACAGTGGCCCTTTTTATGTATATTGTATGGGTTGTTCTTTTTATGAACATTAATTACCATTGCTTTTTTATTTTTAAAGAGAAAATATGAGAATTTGTTGCCGGTTCTTTTCTATGGAAACTGCATTCCGAACCGATGGTATTGGATTGTTTTGTAGCACCATGACGATTTAAAAGTGTTACTAAATGTAGCTTAGTTTGTCTTTGAATATTAGAACATAATATTTTAAAGGATAAAGTTGAACTGAACTGATCTGCCTTGAGACAAGGTAGTCATCAGCGAGTATGAAGTGTCAACATTATCATAGAATATATAACTACCTAATTTTTAGTAAAAACTGTATGACAAGAATCCGGAAGATTCCGAAAGGGTACCCACGACCCCCTTATACAGCGGCACGAAATTAAATCATGGCGTTTTGTCGGTTTGAGTCCGACATAACCTGGAGTCTCACCCCGGAGACTGTGGGTATGCCTGCCTAATTGCAAGACAGACAAACAAGTAAATTATATTATTACGCTCCCCGGTTTTACCCGCGTAGTTCCCGATCCCGAATTAAAAGTATACTTTGTTTCTGTGTACATACCAAATTTCAACTAAATCAGTCCAGCCGTTTTTCCGTGAAAGAAAGACAAATATACAGACAGTACAACATTAGTATGGATATTTCGTATAACTAATTTCCTGATATAAACTTTCATTTGTTTTCACCAGACTGTCTATACAGATAGGTATCTATTTAGGCCGTTATTTTATCTTGTTAGTAATCGTTGAGTAAATTCGTGACTCAATATTTTCTCTTTCAAAGTCTTCCAACATTTTTTAAGAAACATTAAACAAAATTATAAGTACAAAGATTAGTATGACGCATCGTAAAAGACTGCGAAAGATCTATCTAGCATTAACTTATCTATGGATCTAGTATAATTAAAAACAAGCTGATGTTTATTAATAACTATTAATAAATGTAAATAGATCAATTGTTCATTTACGCATATTTTAATTTATATGACACAATCGATTTTTGTAGTAATTTAAGTTAAAGTTCATTTTATTTGTTAATTAGATAATTTTGTGTGACTTGGAAAGACGATCATTTCTTAAAAGTAATTTATTAAATAAATAAGTTTTACCATTTGGAAAAGATTTCACAGCGTAAACCAATGACAGTCACAGCAAATCCAATTATATAATCAATTGTCCTTCATAATTATACCAATGAAATGGCATCAAGATTTATTCAATTTGACAGCGGTTCCAACTTGAATCTAAATCACATTTTCCGACTCACAACTTCCTTAACTTTGTAGAAAACCATACATATTTTAACAGAATAATTAGAATACGTAAATTAGACTTTTCCTCCATGCACATCGAATGACTTAGCATTTTAAGGCTGTCATGAATAGCAAAGGTTGAATTGTGAGGAAAACGAACTTTTGTAACTAAATAAATACTTAGGTATTTCTATCTTTTCTTGTACTCGCGAAATGTGTTTACTTCTTTTATTACTACATAGTGAAAACAAAGTCGCTTTCTCTGTCCCTATATCCCTGTGTATGCTAAAATCTTTAAATCTACGCAAACGATCCTCATTTTATTTTAAATAGAGATATATATAGAGTGATTCAAGAGGAAGGTTTATAGCTATAATACATATTAAATGCGAGCGAAGCCGGGGCGGGTCGCAAGTTTTATCATATACTAAAGGTTGCCTGGAAGATAATTATAGCGAAGTAGAATTATAGTCATTGAGTGTAATTTACTGTATTTCTGTTTTTGTGTATTGTGTACTACATGTACCTAATAAATTATTTATGTTTAAGTGTATATAATAAAGTGTGTAATAAATAAATAAATAAATAATAAATTATAAATATATAAATAACATTTTGTATTTTCCTTTACATAACAATGTCAGTCTTACCTTAAAAATATTTTTAGAACTCTATTTAAACATACATACGTTATTTGCTTAAGATACTTTCAGTATTTACTTACGAAAGATAAAGAAGTACATGCAATGAGGCCATCGGAATGTATTATGCAAACATTAGGACACTGGTATATATGTATATCGCCTTATGATAAGAAACATTCGATTAACACTCGTTCAAACTTCAAAATATACCTAGAGTTTAAATTTCAGTTGATTGCATTATTGAACTAAAGTGCCATATCTAGTCTATTATCTTTGCTATGTCGACATCAAATTAGTTTAATTTATAATAATAAAGATAATAATCTTATATATGTGTAATCTTCCCCAAGTTGTGAAACTCCCGACCGTTAAATGTTAAAAAAAAACTTATTTTACAAGCTTTTATTTATTTTCATCTGTCCGGGGTCTGTTTGTAATCAAATCTTGCAAGTAAAATTTGACCAACTTCCCGGTTACCGATTGAGTTAAAATTTTGCATGCATGCGTTAATCGTATGATAATTCAAAATTATTTTGACATGGAGCCTGAAGGTGGCCATAGGAACTCAGTAATTAAACGACACAGCCCTATCGTGTTTGAGTTCGTTTGATTTGTCTTGAAGAGTACTCCTTTACGGGGTCTGTTTGTTTGTTTGTAAAGCTTGTTTTTAAATAATTTTAATTTTTTTAACTTATATTTAAATTTTAATACTATTTCTGTATGGTGTATACCTCAAATTAATAATATGAATATATGTATATATAATAAAATATATGTTATTACATTAGTATTGTCTTTGTTTATATTTTATAAATAAATCTAATCCAATCTTTTTACCTCAAAATTTATTTAGAAAGAAGCCTTACTTTACCTACTAATAATATATATTCAGATAAGGCACCATCTACAAGATACAGAGTACTTTGTAAAATCAAAGGTACCTGATACTTAAAATTATAAATAAATTATAACTTTTGTTAACGATAGCAGGACGAGCGAAACAAATAACGCTTTCATGTGAAAGGTTTACTGGAAAACATCTATTTCCTTTAGATGGTTTTTTGATTAAAAGTTGAGTTGACACTAATCGTTTTTTCGCCTTGCATTAGAAGGGTAGATTACTTTCGAAATATCTTTAACAAAACAATTGCGTGTAAGGTTTCCATCACTTATATTATCTATATACAACTCAAGAACGGCTGAACCGATTTAGCTGAAAATTGGCAGGGAGGTAGTTTAGAGCCAGGAGAAGGACATAGGATACTTTTTATCCAGTTATCAGGGGAATATTTTTTTTTATGAAAGTAATCGCGGAAGGAGTCGCGGGCAACAGCTAGTATTTAATAGATATGTTATTAGCGCAAAATTTTGAAGACGGAAAACATACTACTAATTAGGACTTCTTACCTTTAGGTGATTGGTTGCCGGTACTTTAACGCGCAACTGATAAAACTGACTTTTTTATTTTCTGGTTGGTTTTATCATTTATCTCATTTCTATCATTACGACTAGTATGTACGTGTGCTTTTTTCGGACCTACCTATATAATAGCTTTCCATACATTAATTTATTTATTTATGATCATGAACAATACCTAAAAAAATATAACGATAAAGGAAGGAATCAATTTTTGATTAAAATTATGCTACCTATGGGCTATGTAGGTACTTACATGCAGTTATAATTATTTATTTACGTTAAATTAAGTCAACTAAAGTATACAATAAGCAACTTTTTGTGTATCAAACCGAAATTTTAAAATTCATTATTCAAAATTCCGGTTTCTCTGATTGCCGACATCAAACTTTTTGGACCATTAGGTCCTGATGACTGATTACTTTGGGTGTACCTACGTAACCTTGAGAAATAAATAAAATCAGGTTTTATTTTGCTTGTGTCGTGCAATTAGGAGCAGCTAAATTATATGAAAAAAATGTTAAAACATTTTATAAAACTAAATCAGCCTTACAAAAATTATAACCCAAAAATCTAAGTTTTCTCGTGAAACGGCGAGAAGGACAATAAAAAATATGCTAAGCGTTTAAAACTCTTTAGAAAAGTCAAAATTAGGCCAAGCGCAGAAAAACTACAGACTTCTAGGCGAATTCACTGTTCAGAAATTATAGTTTGCTCGAAATATTTGACTATCTTTATATAAATAATTATAATAACTTTATTTATTTGCCAAAAGGTTTACAAGGGTTCAGATAATATACAATAATGACGACAAAATCTTTAAATGATGTGACATCATTCAAAATCAGTTGTGACTGATCCCTAGCTAGATTACTAAAATAATCTGTGTTAAGGGATCAGTTCCGCTTCCTTCATATTTTCCTACTTTAGAGTATGTATGAGTACGCGTCACGAATCTTTAGCGCTGAACGAAACCTGCGCAGATGTCAAAAATAAGGTATCGAGGTAACGGCGCGGCGCGCGTGGCGCGTGATCGTCGGGTGCGCGAGCGTTGATTGGTTGTCGCAGTTGTGTTGTTTTTCTCGCACCAATACGTCAATTACGAGCGCGATTTTACCGATGCGCAGCTATTCTCGTCCAGCGCTAAACATAAATGACGCGACCTATATATTACCACAGTCTTTTAAAATAATCGATTGGCGTTAACAGAATACCTATAATAATTAAAGTAAGGGGAAAAAATCTAAACAGGCATTAACAAATGTCCTTGAGTTTTTTACATAATATATTTAATCGTGAATCGATATGACATTTTAGTAGGGCGCTAAATATGTTAATGAACAATTCACTTTGACATATAAATAACTTGAACTTGATACGCCGAGTTCAATAATCTGCGTTTTTGACGGACAAACGAATAATTTTTAACATCTGCTACGTTTTATAACATTAATAAGTGATACTAACTTAATCAAGACTATTTTTTGTTCACATTGGTTATTATAGCTATTACTACTATATCCAAACGAAGCCGGGTGATCAACCCGGCTTCGTTTGGATATAAAATGCATGTAACAAATTGAGATGTAAGCTATCCTATCTTTTATCAAACTCAACACGTTGTGCAAATTTATGTTAAAATCGGTTCATAATTTTAGGAGTCAATCGTGGACAAACAACGTGATACGTCATTTACTTAAGTATTTATTAAGATTTACTTAAATATTTATTAAGATTATGATACCACTAGACGCTCCTCGCAGTTTTACCCGCGTAGTTCCCGTTACCGAAAAGTTAATCTACATACAAAATTTTAACTATATCGGTCTTTCCGCTGCCGCGAAAGAAAGACAAACATATAGACTCACTTTCCCATTTATAATATTAGTATGGATTTTTACATCATTGTTGGATATGCTGCAGATCCTATATACCTGCTTACACAATTAATTAAAATTGTTGTCATATAAGTGAAACAAGGTCTCAGACAAAAATATCAAGCCTGTTTAATATGCGCCGGTTATCATGTCTGCCTCCCTTTTA
>JADANM010000147.1:5094266-5105664 GCA_026213755.1 Eurema hecabe | reverse complement strand
GGTTTCGAAGTACATCTGTGGTACCTTACAGTTTCCGTCTGTCATGTTCGTCAGTTTTTCTGGGGTCTGGGTGTTGCTATGTATTGTATTTACAAAAGAAAAGTAATGTATATGTAATTTATTCCGTTATCTAGTTGCCATAACACAAGCTTCGGCTTAGCTTGGAACTAGATGGCGCTGTGTATTTAAAATGTCCTGAAAATATTTATTTATTTATTTATTTTATTAGTTAGAGCTAGTGTTATGTTTATATTTACCAAAGTATTTTATACCTAAAGACTAATAAAGTTTGCACAATAATTTTCCTTTAAAGTTCATTGTACAAGCAATCAATAAACACTTTGTCGACGTAATAATTTCATTTCTAGCTCTAATTTTACACCGGGGACAACCCACGTATTCACGTAAATGACGATACTATAAGATTACGCGGTATACTTACGTTCTCATTCTCCTTTAATCTATTCTTTTCGACCCTAAAACTCCTATATATTTAAAGATATGTTTGTCTCAATGGTTTGTCTCATCTCATGAACTCGATTTAAGTTCGGCAGACAACTACCCCTTCAGTATGCCGAGCCATACCTCTAAATACTATGACTGCATTCGCCGTACAAGCAGTGAGGCTATGGAACGCACTTCCCGTGAATATTCGTAAAGCCCAAACTATTAATAGCTTTAAAACTTTAAACTAATTTTATTACGTTGTTTCCTTGTTCATCTCTTTTTTTTTTCTTATTTTATCTTTTTCTAATATTGCTATATTATATGTATATATTTGATATTCTCTTATGCACTTTATTATAAATATAATTTTGCTATTTAGTCTATTTAAATAACTTTTCATCGCCAATATGGTTGCCTGGAAGATATCGCTTCCTAGCGAAAAGGCCGCCTTTTGATAAATTTGATTTTAATGTTTGTTTTTTTTTTGATACATCAATAAAGTGTTTTATATTTTAATTTTAACTTTATTTATTTTATTACGCGATCTTCGACACCCCTAAAACAACTTTAATACAATCACTGGTATCTCTAAAGCCTACATGTCCTTTAAATTAATCAATCGCTGTTATGTGTTACCTAGTGAAATAACATGAAAATGAGTATTTCACATCACGATAAGATTGCCAAATTCCCAAAAATCAAATCTTATTTATCGCTATTACCAGAAGTTGTTTGTTATCTTATGTTTTCTATCTATATTTGAGTACCCTTCAACATCTCTTGACACGATAAGTAGCCTGATAATATTTCATCTTCTTTAAAATTCAAGCTTAGCAGATGTCTCAAGAACTCTTCGTGAGTCAACTTCGCACGTGTGAATAAGATAATCGATAGTTCTATTTTTATACGTATTTTGCAGAATAGCTAATATAAAGAATGGCAAAAAAAGTTTTAACTATTCTCTTCCTCATTTATTTAGGTATCTGAACCCGTATTCTAAGCTATGTAAATTATTTCGTGTTGAACCTTCAAATTGTTTTACTAGATGAATTGGTTCGTCAATTTCAAAAGTAAGGAAATACTCATAACTTATTTAGTAGATAGAGTGATCCAATAAGGTTTATATATGTATAATTAACACTTGGATCTATGCCTGCAAAGCTGGAACGGTAGTCTATTATAGTCTATACTTCTTTATAATATTTATAAAGAAGTAAAATTTGTGTTCGTTTAATTTTAAGGGGAATCTCGGGATCTACTGAACCGATTTTAAAAATTCTTTCACCAATAGAAAGCCACATTATTGCTGAGTGTCATCGGCTATATAAAAAACCGAAAAGGATAATTAACATTATGCCCTACGAAGTGGGCACGGGTCAGCTACTATTACCTAGAATCTAGATAATATAATTTACCATAGTTTGCAGACATGCCTCCCCAGTTGCCCTAGTAACGCGAGTCCCGAGTTTATATTTTTAATTGATCCAGGGGTCACATAGGTCTAGTAAGGTTAATTGAGGTAATTTTAATTACTACAGCCGTGAAATAGGTCATACGTTTTTAAATACCGCAATGCTTGCGATGTCTGAATCACTTTAATAATTATTTGGTTCGGTACATGTATAAATTGGTACGCAACATATCTGGTAGGTATACAACCTCTAAAGTCATAAAAAAAATGTTTTATTTCGGAATACATTTGAAACAAATATATTCAGAAAGTCTACATGGTGCCTACCACCGGTTCGCGAACTAACCCTAAGTCCTAACAATATTCACGACTAACAATATGCTGTCCTGGTATCGGTGAAACTGTTTGTTTGAAAAGTCTCTAATAATCCGCAAAATAAGCAGTAGCTAAGGACGATTATTGATTAGGAGCATTCTGTAATGTTCAAATCAAAATGAACATTTAAAAACAATGGTCTATAACAATGCTGTTGTCAAAATTATTATATAGTAAAGGTGACATCATTTTTTTTAATCAGCCTTCGGTTTTTTATAGATAATTGTAGATTACGAGGTAATGCTTATTATATAAATACAAATCATTCGCTTCAATGCAGTAGAAGGCGTCATTGATTCATATATACCGTATACGTCACCTTCAAGGAAAAATATTTGTCCAATTGACGTAAATACACGTGAATAATGGCACGAAAATCTTTATCAACAACACTGATTGAGAAATCGTACGATATTAATTACTACTATCTAATTTATATCGTAACTAATAATTCTTATCTATTTTAGTCTGTCACCGCATTTCCCAAGTCTGGAGCTGCCCAAATAGTACCTATTCATAGACATTGTTTTTTGAAAATAAACGTAGTAGGTAGGAACATCTTTGCTGGAGAGAAAGCGATCACCCCAACCTGTAAATAATCGTATTGATACAACGGGGGATTTATTCTGTTTCCAAGAATTAGGACAACCACTCATTGAACAAAATTAAATTATAAGTTCTTGATTTGACCACGACTATGATGATACCCTATCCTGGCGCCTAAGCTGGATATAGCCCTATATATAGATAATGGACAAAGGGACATACAGGTACCTAAAAATGAGTAATTACGGGAAGAAAAATATTGGCATCCGCTTTCCGAATGTAACGCAAAGTCATCACTGATAAGATGATTTAAAATTTATATTCAAATAAGAATCAGTTTGAGTATGAGAAACTTTCGGACATTTTGTGATGTTTCGTGTAAATAAAATGTCTAACTGATAGACTGACCTAACAACTTATTTTATTTTTTAAGGTTTTTTTTTGTAGGTATATATTTACAGTACCATTAAATTGTGTCTTAGACTCAAGGTTAGAAATTGAAATGTACCGTATACTAGCTGACCCGTGCCCACTTTGTTGGGCATAACGATAATAATCCTTTACTATAATATACCCAATTACCCACGCATTAATGTGGCTTTCTATTGGTGAAAGAATTTATAAAATCGGTTCAGTAGGTTGCTTGATTACCCCTTACAATTTAACAAACACAAACTTTACTTCTTTATAATATTAGTATAGATTGATGATATTAAATAGTTAAAACCATGAAGTATTATCATTTCTGCATACATGGCGATATAGAAAGATATAAAATGTAAATACGGATTAGATCGCGGGGTTCCGGGTTTGTAAAATTTGTTCTTAACTAAAGCCTTATTATCCTAAAAAGTTTAATTTCGCATTCACGTAAAAACTACTCGACCGCATAGATAAAGTATGCAAGTAGTGTTACGTTGTGTTGTGTATATTTTAATCAAATTAAATCATATTTAATTTATAAATAGTTCAGGAAAGAAGGGTGCATATGATAATAATGAAAGATCGAACATGTAATTTAGTTGAATTTTTATTGCAAGTTTTTAATGTATTCAAATATATCTGTATTTTTGGGATACACGTCTTTTTGGCACAGCCAAGTCATGAATTTCATACACAAAATAAATTAAATGTATGTATTATAATTTATTAACCCATTCCAGTTTAATATGTTTTATTAAGCTATCGTCAATACAATTCTCAAAAAGTCTATGTCACCTTTAAACATAACAACAGCAGTACAACAATTTTACAACAACTTGCTTAGAAATAATTAAAACATTGCCTATTTATTTCAAATTACTTTCGTAATTACGTTTTCTATGCATAGTTAAAATATTTTAATTTATGGGAAGTTTTAAAGTGTTTATCTCTGTTTTTCGCAAATTATATTTCTAAAATTCTTCTTTAAAGTAAGTTTAGGGTCGATTTTTGTTTGTGGCAAACATCCACACGTGCTTCCAATGCCAAAGACAAACATCGACAATTTTTAAAGAATATTTTCTGCCTATATTATCTGTCACTGTCACTATGTCATCTGTCATTTAGAGAAGTTCTGTTTAACTAAGCATAGATAACGTATTTTTTCATCTGGCATCACATAAATTGATTTAAATTATGAAACAAATGAAATTGAACTAGCTGTGTTTCATATAACTACATGAAACATTTAAGATCACACAAAGGAACGTGTTTTGCGTTTGATGCCTTGTGTCATATCAATCAAAATAAATAAAATGCAAGACAATAATATGTCAGTAAAATCATACATGTACTTTATAAGAGCCAATATAGTTAAGTGCTCGCCCCATTATTTAAACCTTTATTGGTTTAAATATAACAAACACCTTTTTTAAATTATAAAAAAATCCATGTTTGGATTAATAAATTTAAATATTTATGTACAAATTATAATTGTTACAAATGATCATTTTGAAAATATAATATAAAAAAAATCCTGCTTTTATTTTTTTAGTTATGTAAGAGTGTACTTCATTGTGATGTAAAATTTCTCAATAAAATATATAATTCTATAGTAATTTCTTAGGAACACGAAACTGCAACAAAAAAAGCTTGTAGAATATATCAATGAATACATTATCATTTATTTCGATTGACACAGACTCCCTAAACTTTTTATTTTTAATTTTTAAGGCATGACTATTGACTTCGTGGCCCTCGCTAATATTCGATGATATTATGCTTCTTTCCAAATGTACAAATAAACAATGATGTCTCGTCTATTCACTAAACATAAAGTTTTTGTATTACTAAATGCATAATATAACACTGCTACACGTTTATAATAAACACTATAGTTACATTATACGATTATTATGTCAGCCTTAGATGTTTTTACGAACATATTTAATATTCACGTATAAAATAATTGACACTTAAATAATATGCTGATTGATTTAAAAAAAATAAACAAAAAATATTTTTAATCTTAGAATATGAACCGAACGGTGTTACCAGCTACGAAATTTCGAACAGGCTGACATAATGGTTATACAAATAACATTATGATTAAAGTGACAAAGCTGTGACGATACAAGCCACAGCGAGACAGAATAAGCTAATTACCATTACGATATCCTGTCAGTGTTTGTACGGAATTCAGCTATTATGTACTATACAAAAAAAAACTATTAAACTGTTCCATTTTAAATACAACTAATAGTGAGGTATAATATGGTAAAATGAGTATTATATAATAATGAAGATAAAAATGAATACAAAAATTGTTTAGAAAACCGTACCACACTAACAAGGGGTGGCGTACCTACCTTAATTTTAATACCTTTTTTTAATGTATTATTTGTCAATTTTTTTCCTTTTTTTTTGTTATGGCACCACAGCCACTTACACATATAACAATCACACAATACTTGTGCAAAAATAAGTAATCATTAGCATTGGAATTACATTAAGACAAATGTCACTGAAAGAGACAGGGATGCCTCGAAAAGGTTTAAAGAGATTTTAAACTAAATCAACCCTACATTATTGCCATAACGGAACTATATTGTCCTAAACAAAATGTTTTATTTATCACAACCTTCCCGCCTGTTTCGCCTGTAGCCTACTTTAAGCTCATTATTGAAATCTTTTTAAAACATGCAGATTAAATTTCATTTGCACCGAAGCGTCACCAAACATATTATAAATAAAATAAAAATCTCTCAAGTTTAAATACTCCTTAATTACAAATTCTTTTTCATACATTCCTTACGATTAGTCATTAAATAAACTGGCCATTCTTCCAATTATTCCCAAGAAAAATATAAACTTTACTCTATGCTTTTTTGATGGTTAAAACATAATTTTGTCTATGGGTAATATTTAATTGATTTCTTTATGATTTTAGCTAAAATAATATTCGTGCACGACGCTCTATAATTAATTAAATAAAACAATGTATGTATTTATAATGCTGTTGAACTTTATAGACGTATAAACGTTTCAAATATTTTAAAAATAGAAGAAATTAAATAAATTTCTTTTTACAAATAAAATATGACACATTAAAATATTTCTGCAACAAGTTATTTGCTTCTCTCGGATTTTATCCCAATGAAAATTTAATTATAAAATAGCCGAAATTAATAAAATTTTATGTGCAATTATTTTTGCCATAATATGCCATAATGAATTTCCTTACCTTCCATATAATAATATTCATTGAATATAAGTGGGTATTGTTATTTTAGCCGACTTCAAAAAGGATTAAGTTTGTCAATTCGAACGCTTGGTATGCTTTTTGATGTTACCGTTTGACTTTGAAGGCATTTATTTATATAATATCTTTCTAAACTTATAATCGTATACATTAAGTTGTTACTCATTGTACGGAATACGATTAAATTAAAAAGTTTTGTTCACGACTCGCCTTTGCTTCTTACTTAATCTTTAAGGACACGTGATTTTACCAAAATCGTAGATAGTGAAGAGGTTTAATCTGTGACCTTTACCCATCGGTTCTAAAATCGGTTGTTTGAGCATTAGTTTATTCTATTAATCAATTTAATATAAAAAAGCTATTCAAATCGAATTTTATTTTAATGTCATAGTATAAAAGTCAAAAAGTACAACAGCATTATTTTACAATAATTTAAAAAATGACGAATGACGTAATAAAAATCTGTACGTATATAATCTGTGCGTATTCATTTTAATGATCTTGACGAATTCATGTTTAAGAAAAAAAAATGAAACTTATATTAGAGCTTAACTTAGATTTATCTTCGCTTAAGACAAAACAATAATCACCAAAGCTAACTCGAATACTTTAATATAATTATGATATTACATCCATCTTTTTTCCACAGACAAAACATATCTACTTCAAACTTATAATTAAGTTGCCATATAAAAAAATTACATAAAGCGTCGTGCACGAATCTTTTATTATATTGAAATAATTCATGATTTTAAGTTTATTTTTTTTTCTGTCAATATGAAAAATAACTACGTCTATTTGTGACAAGCTAGCACACGGGGCGTCACACACACAAAAGCTATCATACTGAGATTGCGTACAAATAAGTAGATAATAGTTTAATTTATTTATTTTTAAGCTTAGCATTAAATTAGCGCTTCGATTTAATTAAAAACTTGTGAAAAATCGATAGCAAAACATTCATCAACTAACATAAATGATTCTTATTTTTATTATAATAAAAAGTAAACAATATAATCATAGACAAACATTCTTATGATGACGCACCATTTTATATGAAACTTGACAATGATGATTGCAAATCGAATAATTCAAAATAAGAATCTTTGTCTATGGTACATTTAGTCCTAACGTAAACTATAACCTATATTAAAACATTTATTGTGGTGCATCGAAAATAAATTTGCACATTTTTCACACAATAACCACACGCCACATACACTTCGATCGAGAATTGATTTTTAGAAAAAATACGTCAATTTACAATATAATAATAATTATTATAATATTCTCCGATATTTACAACAGTCTATTTATACTTTGGAAACCCGTCAATTTTAAAAAGGGAACACAATTGACTAAACATCCAGAACGTTCTATTATCTGTACGTCGCTTGATTAAAAAATAAACTTACATAACTGTCAATTTTTGCTAAGGATTTAAATAAACTTCCACACTATTTGAGATCGGTCACTCACTTTTTTTTGTAGTTTTTTTTCACAGTTTTTATCACATTTTTTTTAAATACTGTTTCCTCTTAGGTTGGTTTAGTTCAAGGATATGTATTGTTGTTGCCAGAAGTTTCGATGGAATATATTTTTGGTGTGGCAACACCGTGTAGGTGTCGCCTGTAGACTGTCAAACTGGCATTCAGGTTTTGTATTTTTTACCATTTCTTTGTTTTACCTGTTAAAAAAAAGTTAACCTTTATTTTCGTATTTTTAGCAAATCAGTTTTTTAGCAATTCGTATTTTATACTAATACATTTACTCTTTACTCTACTTTTAGTCTATGTCTTAATGATGAAGCTGTTTAAAACTAGGTATGTAGGTCCATGAGAGAAACTTTTATACAGAACTGCCGTTTCCTGCGGGTCTACCCGCGTAATTCCCGTTCCGGGGCAATACCGGGATGTAGGGTATCCTATCTTAAGTTGGATCCAACTGCACACGGTGTGCAAATTTAATTTGAAATTGGTTCAGTAGTTTAGGAGTCAATCGCGGACAAACAACGTGACGCGTAATTTATATATACATATCTAAATATAATAATCTAATTCAAAGGTGACTGACTGACACTAGTGATCTATCAACGCACAGCCCAAACCACTGGACGGATCGGGTTGAAATTTGCCATGCAGGTAGATGTTATGACTAAGCTAAGAAAGGATTTTGATCAATTCTACCCTCAAGGGGATAAAATAGGGGATGAAAATTTGTATGAAAATCCACGCAAGCGGAGTCGCGGGCAACAGCTAGTTAAGATAATATGAGTGATATATTCACCTGGTCGTGTCACGCGATGGAGCTCACCGCGTACTGAGGTCGGGTGCCCTCTGGCTGGTACAGAGTTATCGACGCTATGTAATTGTTCGACATCACCTGGTTCAAGAAAATCATATTCAGTCAATATATATTATAGGATATCTTCAGTCTTATTCACATACGAATCAGTTTTCACCATCGCAATTCACACAGAAAACTAGCGACAGTCAATTACTTGTACCATTGCATTTCATTAGAGAGCGCTTAACGTGGTGAATGAAAGCACTAAAGTGTCATTTTTCCTTCTTTCAAGCTTAAAGTTAAACGTAGTCGAAACGAACGTAGTCTTACAAAGGTCTGTATTGACTGAGATCTATAGTATGAATCGTATTTAAAGTCGTCTCTAGAAAGTTCTGAAAGCTGTTTGTTTATGCTTGTGGGTCGAATAGTGTCGGGGCGAGGCGGATTGTGACAGGGCGGGTCGTGGTGAGGTATGGCGGGGCGGGGTGGGGTATGGCGAGGCGGGGTGGGGTATGGCGGGGCGGGGCGGGGTATGGCGAGGCGGGGTGGGGTATGGCGGGGCGGGATGGGGTATGTCGTGTGCGCGCTCACCTCGAAAATGATGTCCTGGTAGCCGTAGCAGAAGGTGGAGCCGAAAGGGTTGGTGGTGTTGGTGGAGGAGGCGCGGTTGAGCACGACGGGCCGCTCGCACACGCGCAGCGCGCGCGACACGCTCTCCCACTTGCTGTACGCGGTCACGCACACCGCGCCGCAGCACTCCACCAGCGCGTTCGACTCGCTCCTGCGCACGTGGCACATGGCATCATTAATATGGCATCATGGCGTCATTCACATGGCATCATGACTGACTGACGTGACTAGCATGGCATCATGGCGTCATTCCAGGGCATCATGACTGACTGACGTGACTAGCAGGGCATCATGGCGTTTCACATGGCATTATGAATGACTGACGTGACTAGCATGGCATCATGGCATCATACACATGGCATCATGGCGTCATAACCATGCCATATGAACAGGCACTGCCAAAATTTCGCCGAGACATTCAAGCTAAGAGAGAGACGCTACTTCGCATGTTAGAATAGTATATTAAGCCATGAATATACTGCATAATGGAGCTTAAATACATTTTTCATTTGATTCTGGTTCCTTTACATGTTGCGAAAAAGTATTGTTTATAATTCTAAATGTTTCAATTCAATCGTCCATAGTCTTACAAAACAATAAAAGCAGAAAAGAACCTGCAAGAAACTAGTTGTACGTATAAACTATAAATACTATAATAAGTTTTAAAAAGGCCGGCAACACACTCGTGACAACGCGAGTGCTCATGGGCGGCGCTGATCACTTAACATCAGGTGACGCGCTTGCTCGTTTGCCCCCTATTATATAAAAAAAAAGAGAATATAAATTTAGTGTTTGTTTGATTAATTAGTATGGCCATATTGATCCGTCATAGATAGGTAATTAATTCTTTATAATCACAAACATCAATGTCAGAGTTGTAAACTGTCAGTAGTGCGTCCGGAAGCGGCGCCTGTGCGGGTTGTACGCACTGATTGTTGTCAATGCAACATGGAAAATATCGATGGTTAATTTAATCTTAATCTCCGACATATAGATAAAGTTACTCACTTGTCCGGCTGCACGTTGAGCTCGAACTCGCAGCGGTGGTACATATTGAAGTTGTAATGTCCAGGGTAGTTAGTGTGTAACACGAACTTCTTCACCTGGTGCGTGCGCGCATCGAACAGGATGTCCTGGAAACAGTATACGTGCGCTTATAATGAGGTTTTAATGTCATTGATTTTTTTTATTATCAATCAAGGTAGATGGGCTTTGTAGCTTTAAAATAAATCTCAATATTTTAATTATATGTATAGGCGCTACGAGGTAAATGTCAAAATGTGAATATTTATTCTTTCCTCTCATTTGTTTATTCCACAGAACTGGACCAATTTTGATGACATTGTATATAACACATAGTTTAGAAACTCATTAAAGACCGGCGGTCATTCTTAAAATGGGTTCAAGCTGTCAGAGTGGATAAGTGTTTCTATGAGTAATCGACATTACTGTCAGGGCCTGGTGCCCTGAAATGTGGACTTGTGGCTACAACTAGATTTAGTTTAGGCTTAGTTTAAGCACCAGTCTCAAAACAAATATAACAAATTGCAAATGCAAATTGTAATTGTATTGAATAGATATTATTATTATTACTAACCAGTCCCAACGTGATGTAGTTGAAGTAGTCGATAGGATACTTTATATCCCGGTATTGCCCCGGGAACCAGTCCAAGTGTGAAGTAAGTATAGGTCGCGTCATTTATGTTTAGCGCTGGACGAGAATAGCTGCGCATCGGTAGAATCGCGCTCGTAATTGACGCATTGGTGCGAGAAAGACAACACGACTGGGACAACCAATCAACGCTCGCGCACCCGACGATCACGCGCCCCGCTCGCCGCGCCGCTACCTCGATACCTTATTTTTGACTTCTGCGCAGGTTTCGTTCAGCGCTAAAGACTCGTGACGCGACCTATAGTTGACGACTACATCGTTACGTACAGCTTATTCCACATGGTGTCTCGTGTAGTATTGTACTCACCAGTCCCAAGGTGAAGTAGTTGAAGAAGTAGTCGGAGGCGGG
>JADANM010000147.1:5068164-5078358 GCA_026213755.1 Eurema hecabe | reverse complement strand
TATTTCGGCATTTGAGGTTCTTATTTAAGAGGGCAATTATCTGCTATCTTTAAACGAATTTAAAGCATTTTGCCAGGTTTATTGTGGTTCTTGGGTTTAGCCGCATCAAACCAATTCTGGTTACATTTGATAAACATACCCCTATCAAAGCCTAAATAAACCACCACTGCAACATAGAAACATCTCATTATCGGCTTGTAATAAATTGAGAATATATTGAATAACCGATGAGCGCTGTTAAATCGAGTGCTTTATTGGAGTTGTGGTGCCAATTAAAATGTTTGACTACTTTTACGTACAATATTGGCTATTTTTCGGCTTATTCTTGTACTAGCTGTGTCCCGCGGTTGGACCCACGTTATTTAATGTTCATGAAGATATAAATTATAATATGGCAACAATTATTTTGCTTGTTATGATAACACAGTATTGACATGCGCGGGAGCATCTCGAATTACTAGACAGTAGTTGAACATTGCAACATTCGATATAGAAATAGGCTTACAGATTTTTACTTATATTCTACAATTTTTTTTATATATTAGGCGTTTCATAGTTTTACATGCGTCGTTTCTGTTCGCATGCCAATAAACCTTTACCCACCAACTTGACATTTTCCTTAGGAAATGTTAGATGGGGATGTGCGGTACTATAATTTTAACTGCGTAATTTTTACATAATTATATTATAACTCATTGATATAGAAGAAACAATTGTGTTAAGAATGACCAATAGATGAAATGTTTTTTGCAGTTATTTAACACTTAAATTTAAATATCCAATCGCACTAATTGAAGAGGCATTAATTTAGCTTAATATATTTGAAATTTCGACCTTTACTTAAAGATATTTTTTATATAGGAGGATATAACGAGCACGCGCGTCACGTTAAGTGATCAGCGCCGCCCATGAGCACTCGCGCCGTCACGAGTGTGTTGCCGGCTTTTTAAAGATAGGTACGCTCTTTTTTTGAAGGTCCCAAGTCATATGTTCAGGAACACTGCATGAGGAAGATATCAGTTACGATTTTAATACATTTTTGTTATCTAGTTTCTGTATATTATAAAAAATAATATGATACTGAGATGTTAGGAGTTATTTATTAAATTCGATGTTAAGAAAAATATTTAACTCGATTGCGATGGTTAAAACTTAAATTGTTTACGACTTACAAGCGAAATACGCACTGAATATGTCAATAACAATACTATGTTGTTGATTAGATAAGTTTTACATACATTTTTTAGAATCGTTTATCTATTTAGATATTTATTTCCTTCGTGTTATTACGTGACTATGATATCACTCATATTTTAATAATGAATTTTAAAAGAACTTGAGAAATATATACCAAAATTGGTATTATATGTATTATGTATATAAATATTGATTGCATATGTAAAATAAAATAAATAAATAAATATTTTCAGGACATTTATACATAGCGCCATCTAGCTCCAAGCTAAGCCGAAGCTTGTGTTATGGCAACTAGATAACGGAATAAATTACATATACATACTTTTCTTTTGTAAATACATACATACAATACATAGCAACACCCAGACCCCAGAAAAATACAAATGTAAATTACAAATATATTTTTCCGGTGTGGGAATCGAACCCACGACCCTTCGCGCAGAAAGCAGTTGTGTTACCACTGAGCCAAGCGGTCGTCAAAATGTTTACAATTGCGTATTATTATTTTATTTTTCTAAAGGGTCAGTGGATTTAGAGCTCACTTCACACAACTCACAGAATTTTCTTAATTTATAATTTTAGTATAGAATAAATATCTTATAATGTGTTTTATCTCTGCTTCAGCAGGCAACATTCGTTTTAAAGATAATCAAACAGAAGTTTGCTTTTTCACGCAAAGACTACTGCATGGACTTTTTTCAAACAATACAGTTTGGCATGTAACAGGAAGATTAGAAACTAGGATGCTTTTAATCCCGTACTGACAGTGACACGTTAGATAATGTTGTAATGTTGTGGGGCGAAAAATATTTCCCGCTAAAATCATAATGACAATTAAAAAAATATTTCTCGCAATACCATCAAACACACTACTCTTACACGTGTGCGATATAAATTCGCTCGCGTACAAAACTTTATCTGCACTCTAAATACTACGGTTTGTTATGACTACATTATGACTTCCCTCGCAAACGGCCGATAACACGCAAAAAGTGCGTTGACATGGCGATTATGGCTACGATCGGATTAAATTACGTAATTATTCTTTATACGATACGTTATATGGCTAATTTTATCTACGTAGATGTCTTTTGAGTAGACAGTTTTAATTTTTTTAAGTAGGTTTTCTATAATTCATATTGAATGGGAATGCAAAAATGTATTTACTAAAATTTTTTAATTGTAAAGAAGGATAAAACTCTTGAAAAAAATAAGTAAATCTTATTATGAAACAACTAATAACGAATCAAAAAGGCGCGGAGGCCAATCGCAATTTTTTTCAACTTGAATTATTTAATTTGAAGATTAATTATTATTTAAAAAGTGTGATGACAGCGTGATCGAATGTTTTTTTTTATAATGGTGAGAAGTTTATGCATAGACTATAATATAATAGATTGTAAAAAAAATATTTGACAGATTGTAAAAGCGTAGTTTTCCTATGTGAAATAAATTGTAGCTATTACTACAAATTAGACACGCCCCGCGGTTTCATCTACATTTCCGTATTTTACAGGCGTAATGTTAAATACTAAATAGGTCATGTCATAATGATAAGTGTTAGTGGACAACGGTAAATTCTTTTTTAAGTCGGCGCAGTAGTTTCGAGTGGACTATTTAATTTAAAAAAAAACATTCAAATTCATAGATAATAAAGACATATAGTTTTATACGAAACTTTTTTAATAAACATTGTATTCAGCAATAAAAATAAAGTTACAGACGCGTCATAGTTCTAAAGTAACCGATTTAAATGAAAACTCGTAAACAAGTTTTAATAATAAATTTAAATTTCTGATTATCCCTCGCCCGATATGCTTTTACATTTAATAAAAACACTTTAATAGGATACAGATAAAAATAACGCAAGCAAGTAAAAAAACAACAAATAGGATCATAGTTTTAACGGAACATCTGTTTATCGTATAATACGAAAGAAACAATAATATAAAATTCGTCATACAATTAACACGCAATAACTGTAGATTAATAACAAAAGATTACAATTGCGCATACGGCTTTGTTGTTATTTTTTGTTGTATTTTGCGAGCCTGCAGTCGGAGTGCATTTTCATGAAATATCTGGTACATCAGTTATGACTCAGAATGTATATAGTAACAAGCTACTGATATTATCATTTTAAAGACACTCAAAACTTAAAGGATATTCCAATTTATTGTTTATTTTAAACGCCCTTCAAAAAAGGAGGAGAATTCTCAATTTGACCATATACATATATGTTTTGTAAATAAATATGACTGGTGACAAGAGCCGATGTGAGCCAAAGGCTCTTGCTATTAATTATGTTCGTTACATGTGAAATTTATATAAAAACAGCAGGTTTTTGGTTAATAAGAATAAAAGATATGTTATGTTCCTCTGAAACTAAACAAAGTTATAAAATGAATAAATGGATCACAAGAATAAAGCTTACCCAATTAAAAAGCTCACCCAACCCAGAGTCCTAATTAACATTGGCCCATTTTGTTGTGTCAGTCTGTTCTTTACTTATAGCAACTAAAAACTAAAGGAAAAGGGAATATTTTAAATTCTTAGTTATCTACATCCTGACCACAACCCGCTGTTTTTATAAGTAGTTTGCATTTCAATGATAATACTGGATAAATAATATCCTGTATTTTTCAGATTCTAAACTGCTTCCACGCCACAAGTAGCGAAAAGCCTGAATGTGGCGTCCACATGCACTTGCAAGGTATGCTTTACTCTGCCCAATTTGCCATTTTTAATTCCCTACTCAAGATTTCATAGTATTAAAGTAGATAAAAATTTATTAAAAGTTGGGGTTAACAAGTACGGCAGAAATAAATATAAAGGGAGAATCCATTTGTTGTTCAATCTCTCGTCCTCTTTACATGTGCAGTGTTAATTTGTTTCATCGTACAGTGAATGAATTATGAAACCTAATAAAAACTCCTTAGGCTCTTAGTAGTGGAGAGTATACTCTATCAAAATGTTTATTTACAATAAATGATAATAACAATTTATTTCTGGCAATATAGTTATGCAGTTAGTGATATGTTGTTTACAAGTAGTTTACACATTTCAAGGACGACAGCATGATAGCAAAAAACAATTTGACATACTGATAATACATTATCGAATAATATGTTAAGTAAATGATGGAATAATTCTATTTTATATTTTAAATAAATATTATTAATAGTCTGTGTATTTTGTATTAAAAAAGTTTATTTGACAGATTTTTTAAGGTAATTTTTGTTACTGGTATATATATAAAAATAGCTGTCAATGCCATGTATGGAAATGGCTCTTTTTGAGTTAAAGTATACATTATGATATATGTATACATAATATTATAAAGCATTGGTAAATAGGTAAAGTCTTCTTTCAATACTATAATGTTACTGAAATTTGTATAAATTGAAATAGTACTTAGTATTGCTAGACATAAATACTCAACAAGTCAACCATCTAACTTTATGTGTAATTATACTAGGGTTAATTATACTTAGAAAAATATTTTTTACACCATAATTCACATCAACAGATCTTCTTTTAAATTTCAAAATGAAAGAAATTAATTGGTTTAACCGTTAAATATAATAAAAAATGGCAGTTCCTAAATACTTTAAAAATTAGGCATAACTTGACTATGAGATCTTTAGAAAAAAACCTACAATATTAATCAATTAATGTATCATCAAGGACCTTTTTTAAGTTAAGTAAAATGACAATCATAAGTTAGAACTTAAAGGTTTAATTATTTGTTTACTAACAGTATTTTACGTGTGGTATTTTTAGTATGAAAACTGAGGTAAAATTAATACGCATTTTTTATATATTTTTAATAGTTACTTTTTTTAATGGTTTTAGATTTAAGTATTTACACAAATAATGTGTCAAGAAAAATAAATAATTGACTTAATATATCGCGTAAATAACAATCAGGTCACGAAGTATCACGCATAGTAATAATTGTTGTCTTGTTATTACGATTAAAAAACTCTAACTGCTGTGATAACAATGAAATTAATCCATTTGTAAAATCGTTGAATATACATGAAAACAACGCCAAACGACCGTTTTCATGGTCAAGTGTAAGAAAAAAAAATAAACAGTACAAGTCGAAACAAAGACGCATTCACGATTGCACGAAGATTGAAAAATCAATGCAAGCCATTTCTTAATGATCAATCGCCTCGAATTAGACGCGAATCTCACGTACATGTAATAATTATTGCGTAAGACGCATCCCTTCGGAATACAACGCAAAATCTTGACGTAAATTAAAAACATACGTGAATAGCTCACCTAACACGAACTCCCAGGCATCACAGCCCAGCGAACGCTCAGGGATGATTTCTAAATCCAGCATTGTGCACACAACACACTATATACACTAAACTAACTAACTTTCACTTAATAAAATTATATTTACGCGATAAAACGCAATAATACGCTGCCTTTCTTTGTTTGCCAACTTTAGTTTTCAACCATTTTGTATTTGTCAGGGGAACTGTCATTACAAACAGCTGATTGTATTCTGACAGGGCCGTATTCGATATTCAGGACAGCTGTACAGACTTTTCTCTCTGACATTATAGATTAAAATTTAAATTGAACGACTATCGTTATAACGTGAACTTAAATAACCACATAAATTAATATTTTTAAAATAAAAGTTACATTCTAATGACAATAAAACAACTTTGCTAATAATAATATCTAAATCAGCACATTTTGAATTATTTAAATTCAGTTTTATTTAATGTCTTTGAAAATACCGCCTCTTGTACATTATTAGTTGTAGCTTTTTAATACTTGTCTTGTTAACTTTGTAAAGCACAATAAAGTGTTGTAAATAAAAATATATAAACAAAATCATAATTTGGTTTAATGTTAAATTGTATCGTAGAAAATAAATTGCAATACGGCCCTGTTTTAACCTTATGACGCATGCGTACCAATCACGACGAAAGAATTGAATGTTGTAACACTGTTGTATATGTGTCTCTTTTACACCTAGTTAGATTACATATTACTGACTCTCTCTTATCACAGTTTA
Organism: Eurema hecabe; assembly: GCA_026213755.1. Lineage (NCBI taxonomy): Eukaryota > Metazoa > Arthropoda > Insecta > Lepidoptera > Pieridae > Terias > Terias hecabe. Next base: position 5,072,114 of record JADANM010000147.1, on the reverse strand, counting down.
TATTTTTTTCTTTTTCATCTTAAATGTTACAGCTATACTGCATCTCTATCGCACGTTAATGTTATTGACAACTAAAGTACACTGATGATAATGATATTTTTTAATACATCACTACTTTTAATAGAAAGCATAAAATAAAGCTCAATATAAACCAGCAATGTATTATGCTATCTCGTCTGCAATAAAATGCATAGTTCATAGAACATTAGAAATTAAAGTTTGAGTATTTTATACTTAGCGATCAATATTTTTTACTTTAAATAATTTTCATATATTAAACATTACTAATCTCTTTTAAAATATTGAATATTCAATCAACGTTCCAACGCTACACAGGATACTCGGTTCGTTTCCCGCCATTGCCAAATAACCTTGAAATGATCTCAACACCTACACTTTCGACGTAACAGTATTGTGTAATGTTATCGTCGTTTCACCTAATTTTAATATACTACGCACAATTTTACGTGTATTTTTGTAAACATGCCTATGAGTTTGTTGTCATTGCATGAAAATAATTTGGCAATGACCGTGGGCGCAGCCGTTTGAGTTTCCCGCGCAATGTAAACATGTAGACAGAAAAATATTCGAAAAATTAGTTGCAATATTATTGCGCTCAAAAGTACTATACATTACTTTTAAGCGCAATATTATAAATATATAAAAATAAGTGCTTAAATAAAGATTAATAATTTTTAATGAAGTTATTGGATTAAAACTTACTACGAATTTAAAAAGCTACCAAAACCTCCTTATCCAATTGCCAATAGGATGTAATATTTTTAGACCTTATTGTTCAAAATGAAAATTTTATAATACTTACGTTACGTACGTTTACGTACAACTACATAATAGGTATCGACCCAAAAAATGAAACAGGCAAACATTAACAATATTTTTATTTCACTTATCTATCTTTTTTCTTGTGTTTCGATTTCTTATGCTTTGATTTTTTCTTTTTGCTTTTTTTCTGCTTCTTAGCTTTAACTTCTTTAGCATCTACCCAAGAATCTGAACTGGATGATTCTTCATATCTTTCATCTTTACTTCTGAATTTCGGTTTGAAAACTTCATTAGTAGGAGTAGACTCTATTTTCTTTTGTAAATTTACGGGAACTTGAGGACCGTACACATCTTGCGGTTCTGTATCCAAACTTGGAGCTTCAGTTTGACTTTTTGTATCTGTATCTACTTTTTTATCTGTATCTTTATTTTCGGTTTTATTATCTGTATCCTTGACATTTCTCCGCCAAGAGTTAATTTCATCGAAGTCAATGTTCGCGAATATTCCACGAGGAGGCGAATTGTTCCGTTCAATATTTTTCGGAGTATCTATGAAATCGTTTGTCTTTTTGCTACCGTCATCTTCATTTTCACTATCGCTTAAAAATATAGCTTTATACAGATCCATTTTGTCGAATTTCTCAATAGTTTCACTTACTTCTTGACCTGTTGTTTTGTTTTGAATATCTTTTTCTGATTCCTTTAAGAAAAGCTCTGCCACTGTCATTCTTTTATTAGGAGCACCTTGTGTATTTTGTGCCATTACTTTTTCTTGGGGTTTTGTGGTTTCCTGTGGTTTGTCCTGTACATTTATGGACTTGGAACCACTAAATTTACTCTGTTCTTTGGTAAAACTGTCTTTATCATGAACGGATGATTCCATGTATGAGAATATTGAGTAAGACACTTTTGGCTTGTCTTCTTTCTGCTGTATTTTACTAAAAAAAAAGAAAACATTTATCATAGATACTAAATTTATAGATTATATATGAAAATATATGTAAAAGAACATATTTATTATTTAAAAAAGCTGACTTTTGGGTGTTATATATCGCGGTGTAAGAGTCAGATGAACGTATCTACATTTAGTAAATTTTACGGGGGAGCAAAAATAGTGGGAAAATTCGCCAATTCAAACTTTACCAGTTCATTAATACAGATAATATGTAGTTGGTGAAATAAAAATATATATTAATTAATTGTTACGTTGTTTTTGCATTTCATAAAGGACTACACTGTGAAATGTTTTGTGAAAAAAAAAACGATTTATTTTTTGTAGATACGCTCATCTGGTTCTTATACCACAATATATTTTTAATATACATAGCCTTCATATCTCTATAACAAGTACCTTTTGATTTTGAACTCTGGAATCAGCCAAGATAGTGATGCATGATACGAGGAATGTTAAATAAAAATTAATATTATTTTTAAGAAATTACTAATTAACCCACCTGCCACCCAGCTCCGGAACATTAAACCGTTTACAAACTATACTCTCCGGTCTCCAATCAATCGTTTTCCTCGTCATCAAACCGAATGCTCCTAGTTTAGCTGCTTCCTCCATCTCGGGAGTGGTTAGACCATAACTGGTGGAACTCTTGGCAACTGCACATAGAGGATTCAGTGCTTCATCTGGTTCTGTTGCGTGGGTGAACCTATAGGATGTATTTAATGTTAGTGTATGTCACTTATTCTCAAGTATATAATATAATAACTGGCGACTTGTCCTGGCTTTGTTTCCATATATTATACATATAAGCCTTCCTCAATCTCAACAACTTTGTTTTATACTATATAGTTATACAGTGGAATCTCGATAACTCAAGTCATAATGTCAAGGGAAATGCAAAAAAATTCGAGTTAATGAGTTTTCGACTTAAAAAGGATTTCGAGATACAAAGGATTTAACCGCTAAAATTTCGACTAAGAAAGGTGCGATTTTTGAAATTCGAGTTATAGAGTCTCCTTTTTGAAATTCGAGTTATAGGGTACAAATATGTCTTATAAATACCTCGTAGGGAAATAACATTTTGTTCGAGTTACAAAGTCAAAATAATTCGAGATATCGCGTATTTAGGGCTTCAGCGGAAGGGAATGACACTTTTTTTCGACTTACTGAGGAATTCGATTTAACGAGGTTCGAGTTATAGAGATTCCACTGTATTTCCTAGCACGGAAATATAACTAAAAATATAGCCTAATATATGCATAAATTGATTGAGTAATTATTATTATTTTAGAAAATATCATATAAAAATCTGTTACATATAGATTCAAGTACTATTCTGCATAGTCTTCTTTAACACAATGTTGTAGAGACCTATAGTTAAGACATAGGTATATAATGCCTCTTATACTGAGACACAAAATTAATATATTGGTTGGTTTATTAATTGCTTAAATTAATTAAATCAACACTCCAACCTATCTCCCATAATTCCAGACAGTGGCCTATACAATTTTGCCGCTTGTTCAAATTCCAACAGCTCTCTATCTCGCTCCCACTCGCTAACCCTATCAATATCACCGTCTCTTTCATTCACACTGTTTTTGTCCTTTAGATATTTTTCGTATCTCAATTGTTTTTTGGGATCGCCCGCGAATGGCTTGAAGACTGGGCGTATTTCTTTGCCAGAGTCTTTGATAGAAATAAAATCCTCTGGTTTATCATCTTTATTTTCATTTGTCGATACGAAATTGATATTCTTTCCGAATACTTTAGCAATGGCGTCGTTGTGCGATTTTTCTAGTGGTGCTTGGGATTCCTTTTGCGGAATTTCTACTGGTTTTGGTAAAGGCGTTTCTCCCAGCATGCTACCTCTTGCTTCTGCTGTCAGTTCATGCCGTCCTAGACCTAAAAAAAAATAAAAACTCTTAAAAGTACATACTAAACATTCTTCGGTGGCTAGGTATAGAGTTTTACGACATTCTTTGTAAGTAGTGTTTTTCGAAAATACCAACCGGGGAGAATTTTTTTTTAACCCTTTTTCAAATATTGGGAAATTATTTCCCACTTGACAGTACCGTCACTGTAATCCACTTGATTAAGGGTTATGAAATTTCGGAAAAGGGGGTTGAAAGGAAATCCTTTATTATATTTTTATTTATCTCTGTCAATGTCACACACGAAACGCACTGCACGCAGGATCAAGAACGAAGGCGAG
>JADANM010000147.1:5020990-5036802 GCA_026213755.1 Eurema hecabe | reverse complement strand
CCGCATTCAATAGGCATCACGTAGCAGCAAATAAATCCGATAAAAAAGTAGGCAGATGGAAATTATCATAGTAGTTTTCTCCCGTTATCACGGCGAAACTGAGGCGCGCTCTTGAACCCGCTGCGCTGGTCACTTTCAATGTCACCAGTATCTTATCAGCGGCCTACGAGCTACAGGATGCGTGATTTCTATATAATTTCTAATTAACTTCGTTTTTTGACGGAAATGGACCTTGGATACTGATTTGAAATGAGATAACTGTTATATATATGGATGAAGTAAGATGTTTATTTTCGGCATGTTGTTGTGTTTGTAATGTAATAAATAAATAAATAAATATTTTCAGGACATTTATACACAGCGCCATCTAGTCCCAAGCTAAGCAGAAGCTTGTGTTATGGCAACTAGATAACGGAATAAATTACATATACATACTTTTCTTTTGTAAATACATACATACAATACATAGCAACACCCAGACCCCAGAAAAATACAAATGTATATTACAAATATATTTTTCCGGTGTGGGCATCGAACCCGACCCTTTGCGCAGAAAGCAGTTGTGCTGCAGTTGCCATAACACAAGCTCTACTTAGCATGGGACTCGATGGGGCAGTTAAAAATAAGCGTCCTAAAGTATTTATTTTTACAAGGTACTCTTGCTATTGTTTCGTAATACAAATATTGAGTTTAAGTAATTTTTACTAGCTGTACGTTTTTATGCGTATAGTTTTTATTTTCTCAAATACGAGAAGAAAGGGTTTCCTATGTGATAATAGAGGTTATTATCTCCTGCTATATACCCCTACAGACCCTTATAGATAGAAGGTTTTGGTTCAGTAGAACTAAAATAAACATCCATACATGCTCCTAAAGTTTCTATTTATAACATAAGTAAAGATATTTAATAGCATCAATGATAGTAATATGATTAGATAAGTATTGTAAATCTCACTCAAGTCAATAAAACCTTTCGTCAATTTTTGTTAAGAGATAAAAGAGTCTAGAGTCTTTAAAAATAGACTAGCATCGAACAGCTGTTTTCTTTATTATGATAAACCGGTTGGTTCTTGATGTACTCTTTAAAGAGAGAATGTTGCAAAAAATGACAGATGCGTATGTACTATGTGACCGTTAATATATGCTGTAGACGTAAAAAAGCAAACAATAGTCGCTTAGCTGTTTGTTATTTTTTTTTAATTAACTTATTTGGGTTAGTAACATTTTTATTTAAGTAAAAACGAATATTAAATAAATAAATAACATTTTAGTTAAATAGCAATTCCTGTTATTTAGCAGATTTGTATGCAAAAATCTATTTAAGACTTAAAATCAATTTCAATATTAATAATATTTTAAAGTTAGTTAAATTAAATTAAGTTTTTATTCTAGCTACGGAAAAGGCATACCCTTCTTTTTGCTTTATACAGTATCTATTAAAATCTTAATATTATAGCAGAAATTCTCAACACCCTATAGAAGATATCTTAACCTAGCAGAAAGTCACTATGTTTTTGTTAGAGATACATAATGTTGTATATTTAAACAAATATTTATTTCGGGTACTGTTTATCCCATTGTGTCGCAATCGCGCCGCATCTTATCGCATTGTGTCAACATATTTTATGAAAACATATGAACTATGAGCCTATAATCTATACTAATATTTTAAAGCAGTAAAGTTTTGCGAGTTTGTTAAATTGTAAGGTGTAATCCCGGGATCTACTGAACCGATTTTTAAAATTCTTTCACTAATAGAAAGACAAAAACCGAAAAGGATAATTAACATTATGCCCAAGGTCAACGAAGTGGGCACGGGTCAGTATAGTATATGAATACGTCGTAGTCGGATTGTTTAATCCGCTGTATTACATTACGGCTAACTTTTTGTAGTAACAAAAAAGCTATAACTATTGGTTCTAATTGAAAAGTTATTTTTGTGTTGGATGGTCTATTTAGCGAGGAAGGTTTTTTTTTATAATACATATGTTGCGACCAATAGAAGCGAAGCATCAGTGGAGAATGTTACGAAAATGGGGAATTTTTTTCACGTTTGTGAACTTCCGTTGCGTGTCTTTTTCGACTGACCGGGGACAGAGGAAAATACAAGTAGCTCAAAAAAAAGATGGAGAACCTCCAGTAATTAACCCAAATGATCTTTTCTGAAAAATACATCTTTATGATCATAATAATAAAAAAGGTTTTGTGTTAAAAGGCTTTCTGTTAAAGTTGTGCTTGTTCGACCGTGGTGGAACCTCCAACAGGAAATAGCATCGATTCTTTTTGTTGTGTGTTTTGAGTTCATATATTCAAAATCCGTTTTGGAGATCTAGAGATGCATCTTTTTTCATTTCTTCTCTGTTTGTCATTATAAATATTAGAAAATTGATACCGGAATTAACGTGGATAAGATCGCGAGGCATAGTAAGAAGTATAGAAACATTATAAGATATAATGCCATTACCAATGATATTATTTAATAGTCCTTATATATACACATACAAATCAATCGAAAAAAGTGTTCCGCACAGCAGCAGCAGCACACATATAAGTCAAAACGATAGAAAGAGATAAATGATAAAACCAACAAGAAAAAAATAGATAGTTAGTTTTGTCAGTTGCGCGTTGCAACCAATGGCAAACAAGGCAAGCAAACAAAAGGTAAGACGTCCTAATTAGTATGTTTGTGAGACTTCAAAATTTTGCGCTTATAACATATCTATTTAATATACTATCATTGGTACTTACGTACTTAAAGGTATACCTCAGTGACCCTGCTACATGATGGAGATGCTACTTACGATTGTAACACTGATTTTATCGCTTTTTAGTAGCTCTCCTTTGAGTAACGGACAAATTTAGCCAAGCTAATTAAACGAGTATGTTTGTTGTACATAATATGTAGTTGTAAACTAAACCCGCCTTGCCTTTTCGGCCGCGTACATCTTACCCAATAGCACATCCCTAAATGAAGCTATCGATTCAAAGAATGAAAGTTTAAGGGATTCATTTTTAAATCAAATAATGAAAATTGATAAAATAAAAAAGCAAGTTTTGCAAACAACTTGTGAAAAATATGTAACAACTTATCTTAACTTTTATTTCAGCTTTGAATATCTTATTATACCTAATCCTCATTTAAAAATTTACTTAAATAATAAATGTTTATCTCACAACGCGATGCACATAAGATTCTAATAATATTTTAAATGAAAAAAAACATTATCAGCTAATCAATAACATAATTAATCATAACATAACCTCAAAACAGTTTAACGGAAACCAGCGTACATCTAAGTGATAAACTAAGTTCAATAACGATGTATTTACAAAACACGGCCGCATGACATGCACTCGCGCGCCGCATGATGCGCCGGCGCATGCACCCGGACGTGACATCCGAAAGAAGTTTTTAATCGTATTTTATTATAATTTATTGGGACAGTGTTCAAAGGCGTCTGATAGCGTATTTTTTGGACGATAAGTTTTGGATCGGTTAAGGAATTTTTTTGTGCGACTGCGATGTGTGAACGGTGAATGTTAGAGGTCGCTTATAGATGAGTTAATTAATTTCTAATGCTTTGTATTTACTTTTTATTTATCTTAAAAATTTTTAGAAATATCTTTACGTGGGGTTGAAATGTTAAAACGTATAAATATTCTGTATTTGATAAAGTATTTTGAGCTCTACCTCTCAAACTGAAACTAAGTATTTTAAGGCAGCATTTAAAAGAAAGATTCAAGTCTTTAAGAAAAATCGGTCTACGGTTTCATAAGCATGTAATTGGGAGTTATTGAAATTGTAGTGTGTGTCTGTGTGTGTGTGCCTAATTGGCTTTCAGAAAAACTCCTATGCTCAAAGTCAGGAACCTACAAAATTACAAACTACGCCATATTATAAATTTGTCTTTCAGGAGACAAGTAGATACCTTAATAACATTAGAGTATCTACTCCGATTGCAATCTTCGTCGATATCGAAAGTTTTTGATACTGCTAACCGAGCTATGAGACTTAATATACTCTAATAAAGAATCGGATCGCACATCTGTTTATCGGAATGTTATCGAAACAGAAACAAAAGAGTTTTTTATATTAATTCGAAGTTGTTCAAAAACTTTATCGAAAACTAGCTGTTGCTCGCGACTTCGTCCCCGTCGGATCTATTTCTATTATTATGTTATGGTGCGTCAATCTTAGAAGATAGACATATACTGTCACGAACTTTTTTTTAGATCATTTAAAGAGGAATAATTCTTTCATTTATATTTTTTGGTATCTTACACCGTTTTCGCAGCGCACGCAAAAGAAGCCCTCAAAGATGAATAATTTTCCCCGTTTCTTCCACCGTTTTAGTCGCAGCGTGCCGTTATGTAGCCTAAAGCCTTCCACGATAAATTGTTTATTCAATAAAAAAAGAATTTTTCAATTCGAACCAGTAGTTCCTGAGATTAGCGCGTTCAAACAAACAAACAAACTCTTCAGCTTTATATATTAGTTATCGAAAATAATAAAAATCGACATCGATTGTGTTCGGAGTAGAGCTTCAGGTTGATCACGCGCGCTCCACGTCCACGATCTGATACGAACCATGCTCCCGGACACAGCAAAGTAGAATTTGTTTTAAATATCACGAACATTAATTTTGTAAACAATTAATTCTTTAAGATTGAAAGAGATTTAGTCAAGCGCATGCCAAATTAAGTTACGTAATAATTTAATTGTCAAAATTTCCTCTTGCATAGAAGCAAATTATAATTATTGTGGGAATTAACTAAAGATGCAGACAGATGATGTAATACATTTTAAATATTAAATTGAAATTTTAAATAAACATTAAATGTATTCGGCGTAATTATTTTGCAAAAATAAATCTAGTTGGCTTATAAAATAATCATTGTATATGTCACCGGAAGATTTATAAATTTCCGAGGAAATTTATAAACCCTTGTAGGATTCTAAACGAGAGATAAATTGTTTTATTTTACGACCACGCTTTCGCAAATTTATAAACTTACCGAACTCACGCGTAAAATAATAAGTAAGGGTCACTAAGGAATAAGCCGTATTTAAAAAAAGCGTTAAATTAAAAGCTCTTCTGTGATTGGTCAAACCATTTAGAACCTTACGAATGGATATTCGTCATTTGAAAAATTTACCACGACAAGTCGCAAATTTGCGAAAATGTGATCGTAAAAAAATACAATTTGTACTAGAATGTGTATTACAATCCTGCGAATATTTTATAAATTTCCTAAGAAATTTATAAATAAGTTATTATCACTTTCAAAGTTGCGAATACTTACCAAGTCGAATGTTCTAGTGACTCTAGACTAATGGTAATAAGATGATAGACTGGTGAAATTTAATATTAAAATTTAACCATATGACCATCGATCTGAATTAAAATGAAATCATTTGATCGGGAATAGATTTAGCACCATTTTTAATAATGATTTCGATTGACTCTACCTTTCTTAATGAAAATAAAAAAAAATTTTATTGCTACTAAAACAAATACAAATTAATAACATTCGATTAATCTAACATTATAAAATCACGTAGAAATAGAAACGTAGCAAAAGGCGATATCTCAGCTAACGCTATCCTGAGGGCGAGCTTCCAGGATAGCGCTGGTTTTCAGATGCCGCCCGCTCCCTGAGATGTTATTCGGGTTGTTCTAATACTTTATACTGAAACGCTATTCAAATTTAAGTACAGATTCCATTTGACAGTTATTACTAGATTTGAGGCGCCCTTAAATTTGATTTGTATGAGTATATGGCCATCAGTAATTCTAATCTTCCAACTTTAAGTATTTAAAGTAAAGTTTTGTTTCAGTGGAGTACGTGGACACGGAGTACAGTCTCTGGCTGACCTGGTTCCTGACGCCGGTGATCGTGACCTTCCTCCTGCCGGCCGTCATCATCGTGCTCATCTACATTAGCAGTATTATCTTCCATCTCTATAGACTTTACAGGTAAGTGCTTGTTTTAATGTTAACCGACTGATTTAAAAAGCGGTTCTATCATTAAAGTTTTGCGTGCGACCATAGTAGTTGAATTTTTACAGTACGCGTGTATTATGTTAGAATTCATAATGTCTGGCATCCCAGAAAAGGATAAGAAAAAGAATTAGTTACTCATTATAATTAAACTTAGGTTATTTATAATAGTATTATTACATATCATTTAAAGTTTCGTCAGATCATTTTCGTTCCTCTTAAATGTTAAAAAATTGCTAATTAATTTTTTTTCAATTCCGAAAATAGAACATACACTTCCATTTGTAAGAGCACTCCTCACTAAATAAATTTAATAAATTAAAATAAATTAATTATTAATCTCCATTAAAAAAATCGGTGCCCTTGAAACTCCCACCTGTATACGTTCGAGAAAACTTGACCTTATATAAACTTTTGTTTATGTATTGTATCCAGTCTTCTTAACCAATTAGCTCATACATGATAGTCTCGAAACATGTGCACTGCACATGAGCATCACCTCAAAGTTATCAAGTAGACTACAATAAAAGTATTCAATAAAGGGAGGCCGATAATATTAGTCACGCCGCCTCGCCAGACTGCGATAAACACGTAGACCAAACAATTTGTTGATAAATTTAACTCGCGATCCCGGAACTAATATGTCGAACAAAAAATCAACTGAATCCCATTGTGCAGTCATTTGAAAGCGTATCTGAAGTCGTGTTTAGAGGAATATCTATATATCCTACACTTGTTGAAGGTTAGAGATAGATAATTGTATGAGTTGATTAAATAGATCTTCAAATATTATGATATTATTTTTCGCCTTTAATAGCCTAATATTGTCGTGAGCGGCAGGTTGTTTAAAATACTTATTTTTCAATGCTTCATTAAAATAAAAAAATAAGTTACTGATCTGTTAAAGCGGATATGAAAAAGTTAAAAAAAAGTGTAAACAAAATTTAAATCCAAATTATATGGTTACATATCTTCAGAATCATTGTCTGAATACGCCCTCCAAAGTTTGGGAGTTAAGTTTTTTTAACATCTGTTCAGGATTTAACGGATGATGAAGCCTTCCTCTGAACCAAAATCCTCGAACATCGAACCGCAACTATATTGTATTTATGATAGCGATTCAGGAGTCGGTGATGAGTTAACTAGTAATGTTTTACGATCAGGTTAAGGGTGGTGGATGGTGTGCAGAATGACTGGAGGCACGCGGCTCGGCTGGCAGTCTGCGCACTGTGGGACGCGCACGGCTGGCTGTGGCACGGTAAGTTCATCTACGAGCTTGTGCTAAAGTCCATTTTATGAGTTACGATGATAGAATTAAATACATGGTTCAAAATATATGTTCTGATTCTTACTAATATCATAATTCTGAAAGTTTGTGAGGTTGTATGATTATTTGTTACTCTTTGAAGCTAGATGGTTTCTTAGGTAGATATGGCAAACTTCGTGCCTTTTGTATAAATGTGAAGCCCGAAAGGGCCAGCCTGTCGGGGTCAGCAGGCGGAATTGCGCAAGTGATCCCCCGCTCCGACACAAGGGCTAAGAGTGGCAGAGGGTTTTAGTGGGTATTCCTGGCCGTGCGGCGCGTCTACCGTGCTGCACAACACCCCAATGGCCAGGCGAGTCCCACATAACCCGTCGCACTTTACCATCAGCCACGCGGCGGGTATGCCTAAAAGCATTTCCCTCTATAAAAAATAAAAAAAGGTAGATATGGCAGGTTGTACCTTTGAATAAAACACATGATACTTATGCTGATTTTGTTATAAGAACGGAAACTTAAACGATAGGATTTTATGGTTTGTTTTCGTTGTATGGATTTCAAAACTTATAGACGAATTTTTTAAAATTCGTTATGAAGCTCCGCTATGCTTGGGTGATAACACTACGCTTAAGTATTTGGTTAGGGAAACGCGAGCAAATCTACAGGGCGCGACGAGTATATTATAATGTAACTACATATTTCTATAACTAAGAAGATATCAACTTTATAGATATACTAGCTGTTGCCCGCGACTCCGTCCGCGTTTACTTCCATAAGAAATTTATTCCCCTGGAAAGTGGATAAAAAGTATCCTATGTCCTTCTCCTGGTTCTAAACTACATCCCCACCAATTTTCAGCAAAATCAGTTGAGCCGTTATCGAGTTATAAGTGAAGTAACTAACACGACTTTCTTTTATATATATAAGATTATATTTATAAATGCGTACGAATAATATATATGTGTTATTAATAGTAGGTATACTTAAATAATTATATTGAAACTAGCGACCAGCCCCGGCTTTGCACGCATATATTATGCATGTGAACCTTATAAACCTTTCTCTCGAGTCACTCTATCTATAAAAAAACACATTAATCTCGATTGCGTAGTTTTAAAGATTTAAGCATACATAGGGACAGACAGAATAAAGGGACTTATATGTTCGATAATCTATACATATAATAAAAACGTAACGAGTCGCTGTTTGTACATGGAAGATATATGATAAAAAATATTATAGGAGATCTTTAATAACGCAATAGAATCCAAAACAATGATTTTTGGAATTTTTGTCTGTTTTTCTGTTTGTTTGTGCACGCTAATCTCAGAAACGGCTTGTACTATCTAGATGGGGTTTGTCAATGATATATTGTGGTAAGCTTCACTTAACATTTAGTGTTTAATTCATGTCAATCGGTTGATAAATAAAAAAGTTATGGCAATTTAAAGAATCACGTTGAACTTGCTGAACGTTTGATGGCGCGGGTTAGGCATTTTCAAAATGCTGCCCAAAGTCACTTTTCTACGCGGGCGAAGTCGCGGGCACAGCTAGTATATATTAATAAATCCGTAGGTATTATCAGGTATACTAAAAATTATTATAGGTATTTAAGTAAGTAACAAAAATGTCAATTCCCAGGTTACGAGATCAGAGGTCTCGAGAACATCCCGGAGGGCCCGTTCCTCTTGATATACTACCACGGCGCACTGCCCATAGATATGTACTACTTCATAGCGCGGATGCTGCTGTTCAAGAGACGACACATACACACCGTCGCCGATCGGTTTATGTTTAAAATACCAGGTAGGTGCTTTATTTTATATATTTCTTGTTTATTGACGTATCTTAGCGCAGTGGTAGCACAACTGCTTTCCGTATGCTCGTGGGTTCGATCCTCAGACCGGAAAATATATTTGTAATGTGCATTTGAATTTTGTATTGTTCGTATTTACAAAAAAAGATGTATATGTAATTTATTCCATTATCTAGTTGCCATAACACAAATTCTGCTTAGCGTGGGACTAGATGGCGCTGTGTGTAAAAGTCCTGAAATATATTATTTTTTAGGTTGGTCGCAATTGCTCGATTGCCTATGCGTGATTCCCGGAACGGTTCAGACTTGCGCAAATGTGCTTAAAGCTGGTAACCCATTAGCCATCTCTCCCGGAGGAGTGTACGAGGCGCAGTTCGGAGACCACTACTACAAGCTCAACTGGAAGTCCAGGACCGGCTTCGCGAAGGTCGCCCTAGAAGCTAAAGTGGTAAGTCTATTGACTTGCGCAAGTGATCTTCGATTAGCTCGTTTCTCTGTTCGACTGGCTTTGTATGGATTCAAATTATAGAAATTATAATATGTCTTCGTGTGTCTATCTATAAAAGTGATTTTGAAGTGTCGTAAAATGTCGTAAAATTCTTATTCTTAACGGTGATTGATAAGTTTCACTTTAAGCTCAATAAAAGTGTCTTTCATTAGCTGTAATAAGCTAGCAATCATTAAATGATATAAGGATTTATATTTAGTATTTGGGATTATAAAGAAAATATACTATTTAATTTTTTTTGAAGTTTTGAGTTTTTTGAACAGCACTATTGTGCAATATAAAAATGTACCGTGACGTGACGCGTCGTGTGTTGTCGCAGCCGATAGTGCCGATGTTCACGGCGAACGTGCGCGAGGCGTTCCGCACGGTGGGCTGGCTGCGCGGCGTGTGCCTGCGCGTGTACGCGGCCACGCGCGTGCCGCTCGCGCCCGTGTACGGCGGCTTCCCCGTCAAGCTGCGCAGCCACCTCGGCCGCGCCGTGCGCCCGCTGCCCGCCGACACGCCCGAGACGCTGCAGAAGCGGGTACGGCCCACTCGTACACGTCCTCACACACATACACGAATACTCTACGCACTCATGAACCACGCATCAACTTGCACACTTCCTCACACAGACACACGGTTGGATGCACTTACACACACACACACACATGTATACAAATTCATACACACGCATATATTCATACGCTCACATGACGTACCTATACTCATACACACGCACACACACACACGTACTTGGACATATCGTTACACACACACGGTTAAATGCACCTACATACACACACGCGTACGGACTCGTGTACACGTACTAATACACACGCACACATTCGCATGATCTTGGATATTTCGCTACACACACACACGATTCACAATGCACTTCTTGTACACATGCTCACACACATAAGTTGTATGCACGGACATACACGCTCATATTCTAAAATCTAATTAGAATAAATTTCAATTTCGTATCTATTACCCTATGACTTATTAGTTATTATAAAGTAATTGACGCTTTAAAATCAATATTTACTTTTACAAGAAAAACATTAAACACTATCCTTAAGTACATGCTTTAGATCTGATCCTTAATATATCAACATAAAAACAAACTTAAAATATTTATTAATGAATACAACAACGAACAATTATATTGTTCTAAAGCTTAAATTGTGTTACCTTCAGGTGGCGAGTGCGATGATAAAAATAAAATTAAAAGCCTTTTTTTGCTCCTATGAACTAAATAAAATTTTTGGTTAGTGGATTAGTAATTATGACTAAAGAAATTGGCTACTAAAATGAAATAAATTGACTAATAAAATTCAGGTGGCGAGTGCGATAGAAGAACTAATAGAAGAACACCAAAGAGTGCCCGGCAGCATCCTCATGGCGCTCATAGAACGAGTCTACGAGATGCCCAAGAAGAGAATCAAGAAGCAGCCGCACTCCAACGGAGTCTCTCACCCTAAGAAGGAGACAGAAGATTGCTCTAGTGATAAGTGTAGTGACAAAGTAAAAGTGTCTTAGTGTACCCGCAAAGTGTGTTATGTGAATTTGTAAAGTGTACCCTTGCTGTGTGTGTACACTAGAGCTTCAAGCTTCCCGGCTTGCATAACAATATTCCTTTCAATAACGGAATGTCTAACTATCTTATTATAATAAAAAGAATATAAAGATAGAATAGATACATTGAAAAACATAAAAAATTGACTATCCAGTGAGGAGGTACTTAATTTTTTGAAGTTTTCATAAAGCGTGTATGATGTTTAAAATATATTTGATAACATAAATCAATGTGTTATATATTTTTTTACATTGCATTTTATGTTATGACTAAACACATATCTATATGTTATCATACATATATATTATGTATATTATTCCAAAATAATTTGTAGATATTAAAATGTGTCATATATTGTGTAAAGCATATTGGAGATTATATATTGTATGTGTATAATTATTTATATATATATAAAATATTGCCAATGATTAAATAATACGAGTATGTATGTATGTATGTTTAGTATTTGAGATTATAGTGAAAACCTACTTAATCAGTTTTTATTAGGTTTTTGATATGGCAGGTATACAATAATTATTAAATATTTTATATTAATTTAGATTTAGTGTTTAATATCGGACAGTTTGTGTAAATGCACTGCCATTGCCATTTACAGATATAAAAGAAATTAAATAATAATTTTAATTAAAAGCTAATATACTACTTATAGCATTGGAAAAATTTATTAGTATAGAAATGTCGGATTTAAAAGAGATTTTATTGTGAAGTACAAGATTGCATTTATTTTGGCGTGTAAGGGCCTGTACTTGGGACGGAATAGCAAAGGGTATCGGTAATGTTTCAAGCAGTTTGAGTAGATTTATGATGGTCTACCATTTATTTATTTATCACTAGCTATTGCCCGCGACTCCGTTCGCGTGGACTTTCATATAAACTGTGATCCTCCCTTTCCTCCCTTACAATCCTCAAAAATTGTAGCCTATGTGTTATTCTGATGTATAAGCTATATTGTGGTAAAGTTTCATTCAAATCCATTCAGTAGTTTTTACGTGAAAGAGTAACAAACATCCATACATCCATACATCCATACATCCATACATCCATACTTACAAACTTTCGCCTTTATAATAGTAATAGGATTTACATACACTCGGCATGTAAGGCAGAATATATTATGATTATTTTTTTGCCAATTTTTAAAGTTGGTTGCATACAACCCAACTATAACATTATCTTAATGAGTGGTATCCATAGTCATGTTGAAAAGTGCAGTGCGCTGTGTCAGATACCTTTCTATACCATGTATACCATACCATATATCATGAGGTGATTTATTAAAAACTTTACAATTTGTAAAATGCCATACAAATTTGAATGGTCTATGGTGAATGAGTCTTTGGTTAATAGATTGTTAATTGCTATTCCGTCCCCAGTGTAGACCTAGCCGATTCCAAAATTTTATTCATCTAAGGTATTATTATAAGAGATTGAAGGCCAAGAAATATTAAACTAATTAATTATAAGAATGGACGGAAGATGTGAGTGCAAATTATGATTAGTTATTATAATGTTTGAAAAGGAGTAATTTATTTCGTGTATATAATGTTATATATACTTGCCTCTCTTCACTATAATAGTAGAACACCTCTGCTTTGCTCGGGATATGTATATGTACTCAAACCATCTTGAATTACTATCTTTTAGTAAAAACCCAATTTAAATCTAATAGTAAATACATTTTATAAATAAATTTATCTTGAAAATGTTAGTCTGCAGTGAAAGATGCATTTAAAAGAGTAGATTACACAAATGGAGAGCATTTTCTTTTTGAAATATGACTTTTCTTTATATATTGTGTGCATGTTTTTTTTTTTAATTGTGCCCATGCATCATATTTCTCTATAAAAATATACATTTGATTTTGTAAACCCTTATGTCTTTAAAAGTAATTTTCAATACCTTATACTATGTATACCTTATACTTTTAAACTTAAGTCTTATGAAGGCATCAATAATTGTATTCCATATTTATAAAGAAATACTTGTGCTAAGAAAATAAATATTTTCTGCGTGAATATTTGTTTTATTTTGAAAAATGTATTCAAAAGAGTTTTTATAAGTATGTTTTGACAACGTGCGTCAGATCTTATTTTCATATTAAATTTAGAATTGGAAAGCTTGAGACTGGTATTTCATTAACTTGAAATAAACTAATAATTAATAAATAATTAGTTTTGTTGTACCTTTTTGTATCTGTTCATCATTCAGAACAGCATTTTTTAAGAGCTTATATATTAATAATTCCTATAACATGAAGAATTTTAGGAGTATTAAGTGTGGAAATGTCTATCGCCCAGTCTTCAATATATTGAACAAATTAATTTTAAAACTATTATTATTTATAAATACTTATAATATTTAGATATACTTAGCAGACTTAAGCAAAATTTCTATACTGTAGTAAAAAGGTGCGTGTAGAAATGCAAATAAATAGGCAATTGTTTACAAAATTTTATTTCTTCGTTCGTTACATAATATGGGGCGGAATAAATAAAATATTCACAGAAACGTTTTGAAACCATTAAATTTTCCTAACATCTTATTAATTAAAAACTATAAAATGCAATAAGATGTATCAATTCATTCGAAACAGTTCATAAAGTTATGATTAATAAAAGAAAGGCATGTCATATAAAAACTACTTCTAATTTATTTTCGTACGTTCGCACTATAAATTCTTAGTGCATAAGAAATTTAAACATATTCATCCATGTACAGTACATTCATTAAGTTAATGTGTTAACACATTCGAAACAACAAATCATCTTTACACTAGAAAATTAAAGTTATTGTTAGATAAAAAAATCATATCAATAGTTATTTCCAAAATACAGGCAACACAAATTTAAGTATTAAAATATTTTAGCTCTACGATGTTTTTTTTTTATTTTTGAATGTATCACTACACTTTCGTACATTTGCACTATAGATTTGCAAATTCACTTTAATTGCTTACCAGTTAAATATTTTTTTTAACAACTTCCCTTCTCAATTTAAGCATTTTATATTTTTTCATTTTTTTCAGTTTTATACCTACCAAAAGTAGAGTCTGAAATAAACATCCACATGTTTTAACTAGTGATGTGGCAGTTCTTTAAAATTGTATACGGATACGAATCCGAATACAGATTTTAGGTGTTCACATCCGGGGATACGGATATCCGGAACATTAATAGTTATAAGACTATCGAATAAACGAAATCGTGTTTGATACAAGTGAACGCTTATCTACTAAAGGAAGTCGTTGTAACTGTTGACGTCATCGAACTGCTGCGTCTGCGCAGACGGGCGCACCGACCCGCCTTGCGGACGGTACTGCGGTTGCTACGTCACATACATTTACACAATTTTATTATATTTTACAAAGGTTAACACAAAATAATTGAAAAAGGGGTTTTAATAATTTCAAATTTAAAGTTTTGGGTCACACGTGAGATAATTTTAAGCGTATAATCCGATTATTAATCGTTATGTTATTTTTTATATCGCATAACGGATGTGCTATTTGGTATCCGGTTATGTGAACTAATACGTACGTAAATATATCGGACCGGAATAATGTGAACGAGATGGAATAAAGAACAAGCCATTTGCCTATTCATTCTTTTTAAATACATTTTGAATAGATATAGGCTTATGCTTGATGTTAAATGAAAACTGCGGTTTGTAAGACAGCGCTAGAATGGAGAGACCATTTATTTTCTTTTTCTTTCATACTACATAATATAAGCTTAAAAATACCGCACGTGTTCGACCATATATTTATACACTACTTTTTTATTACATTACAAAACTATTGGATTTAAACTTAACATGCGATGATTGTTTAATTGGTTAATCGAGATGAGAATTAAAATTAGTACATGAAACTAGTCAAGCAAGAAATTGCAAACAAAATAATAAAGTTAAAATAACAATCCTCTTGCAATGAACCGTTAAATCAACCCTATAATTATATAGAGAAATTCATCCATTTTCTTTAGAAATTCATTAATCTACCTTGCTTAAAGTATACAAATATAAAAGTGATCAATTTAATATTTCATTGCAATGCTCACAACTATGAAGACAGAATCCCAATATACATAGATATTTTGAAATTTAAACATGGTTTCTATTTCCTTCATAGACACAATAATTTGAGAGAAAATTTAGCACATTGACTTTAGAAAGAGACAGCTCACAGCATACCTCGCCTTCACAGAGCGTCGTCTCTTTCAGACGATTCACTAAATGACTGACAAACGTCACACAGCCAGTGTGCGAAAGAGATAACGCTCCTAGAGCCCGAAATTGACAGACGGTCTCTTTCCAAACGCTTATATGCAATACTTCCCATTGTGACTAGCATTTTAAGTATACCCTATAAATAACTGTGAATTAAAAATTGTTATTATTGTGTATAGATGGGATTCCGCGTTCATATTTGTGCTCGGTTAGTAAATAAAGTGAAGCATTACTCAGTGCGGTGACGTCACATGTGGGGGCGGGGCCCGCGCGGCGCTTGCTGTTGCTAGAACATTCCGAGCGCCGAGCCACGTGTTAATATCACTATATACAGTGGCGGATCCAGAGCCCCCCCTAGCTGGTGTCAGGATAACATAAATTTACTTATAAAAATACCAACTAGACCACAACTACGT
>JADANM010000147.1:5006268-5020890 GCA_026213755.1 Eurema hecabe | reverse complement strand
GGGGGGGGGGATAACATATCAGTCGTGGTCAAATATACAGCTTTGGTGCCAGAGAGGGGGGGGGTGACGTAGTTGTGGTCTAGTTGGTATTTTTATAAGTAAATTTATGTTATCCTGACACCAGCTAGGGGGGGCTCTGGATCCGCCATTGACTACATAGTATAAAACAAAGTTGCTTTCTCTGTCCCTATATCCCTATGCATGCTTAAATCTTTAAAACTCCGCAACGAAGGTTTACATGTATATTACATGCATAAGATATGCAAGCGAAGCCGGGGCGGCTCGCTTGTATTATTATATTATGTAGTACTAGCATTGACCCCGCGGTTTAACTTATGTTCCCGGTGCAGTACCGGGATGAATAGTATCCAATGCACAAATGCAGGGTCTGGTCATCCTGCATGCCAAATTAGCCAAATCCATTGAGCAGTTTTAAACAAACATCCAAACATCCATACTTACAAACTTTTACATTTATAACGAAACGTTAGTCCTAACTAACATTAAGTCAACAAAAATATCTTTCTTCAGCTAAGTTATAGTAACACTTATGAATCATCATGGTATTACAAAAAAAAATACCACCATTTCGGAAGGCAGTTTCTATAGATAAGAATAGAGCAAAAAAACTCTGATAGTTGCATTTAAAATAAAAAGGTACAAATATTTATTCATGTACTTATCAATGAATTTTAATGAAATTTGGATAAAGATAGTCTTTATATAGTTTAAAATATCATTTGTGGTTATTTGACAATGACAAAATTTTAATTAATAAAAAAAACTTTTGCCAATTGTTAAAAAATCTTTATGGCAATTTAACAGTAAATTACAAATATCGTCACACATTAAAATATATGAATAATATTAACACGTCACTCGGTAAGAAATGAAGAAAATACAGTCAGGTTAGGCTACAATGCTAATGTGATACAGCTTTTCAAGGAATGATCATTCATATGTATGGTACATAATTGTATCTTTAAAATATTTAGGGTTAAGGAATATCTATTGAAAAAAAATCACTTTAATATTAATATTTAAATTACTGATAAAATTTCTTTATATATACTACATAGCCCACATTATATATCTGCTTGATTGTTGAAAGATGTATTATAAAACGTGGGAAATAAGAAAATTTATCTTGGAGTTTCTATGAAGTGCATTAAAGCATGCTTTGAAATAGCTTTATTATTGTGAAGCTTATGCATATGAGATGAGTGGTCATAGATAATAAAAAGTTCTATATTAAGTGAAAAAAGTGCGTGCCAGTGGAAGAATGCGTGCTTACAATAGGTGTAGGAGTTCCACTATATTTTAATTTGTTAATAGTTGCTAAGGCTAGTCTATGTGCAAGCAAGATATGTGAGGAGTTAAGCGTTGTGTGTGTGTATGTGTGTCTGTCTATCTGTTAGGGTCTGTGTGTGTGTATCTATATATATAGCTTATGAGTAAGACGATAGTTGGAGGGTGAAATACATACATACATTCTGTATATGTATGCAGCATGCTGCTGCAGATGTTTATGTTAAGAATCATTGGGTAGAATGCCACATGGCATTCTGTCCAGACTTTTGTATACAACTTTTGAGTGGCGTATATTTTGGGTAAATCCATGTGTGAAAGTGAGATAAGTGATGTGTGAGTCTGTTTATCACACCTGCTGTAGATGTTTAAGTCGAGAATAGATGGGCAGAATGCCACATGGCATTCTATTAACACTTTTATCTTCAAATTTTGAGTGGCGTGTCGTAATTTTTGTGTAAATTCATGTGTGAACGGACGATATGTAAATGCGAGAATATCTATTACACCTGCTGCAAGAGATGTTTAAGTCAAAAATCGGTGGGCAGAATGCCACATGGCATTCTGTCAACACTTTATCTATACGGTCGTGTTTTATGTAGTGATATGTATGAAATTGTATGAAAATGAGATATGTATATGTGAGTCTGTCTATCATACCTGCTGTAACAGATGTCTCAGTCCCGGGTTAGGGGGCAGAATGCCACGTGGCATGAGGCGCGGGGGGTGGCCGGCCGCGCCACGGATTTGTTGCAATTGTTGCAGCTGGTGCTTGCGTTGTTGCTCCTGGAATTAACATTTTTGACCGATTTTAAAAAAATATTTATCTTCTTCATTTGACACTCTTTTTTTGTTGAATTTATTCAGTTCTAATAATATCATCCAGAATATAGTAAACAGAAATCATATAAGACTCAATTTGCATTTTGTTTCACAAGTAAATCAGTTAGCATATATTTTTATTTTAGTTTACATAGTTTTTAACCACGTTTGAACCAATAATGAATTTCTAAATCTAACAATAAATACTTAAACACAATATTTGTTTACAACGCCTACGAGACTGTAAGTAATATTGATTGTAATAACCAATGGAGCATTTTTGCATTTGATTTTAAACATTTTTGATTTTGATTTTTGATTTTGAGCAGAGCAATATAACAAATACTATATTAAGTTAATATAAAAGCTAAAATATTGTGAGCATTAAATACAGTCGCACCACTAAATCATTATTTATTTATTAATTCTTTTCAAATAACGTCAAATTTCTAAGTCTGAATTTTTACTAGAGTAAAACGTAAAAAAGTCAAAAACTAAGAGTATATGAAAGTTGCCATCTAACCTCCAATTGTTTATAATGTTGCTCTTGTTGCTGAGCGGCGTGTAGATGCGACATAATGTCCATTTGCGACTTGAACTGCGCCTCCTGTTGGTGCGCCAAATCCAACGTTTGTTGCAAATGTTGTATTTTCTCCAAGTTCTGTTGCCTTGCTGCTTCTAACCCGTCAAGTTGGCTAACCGGCCGCGGTCCTTTCCCGCCTATTTGGCCAACCTGACCAACTTGGCCCACTTGGCCAACTTGATTGACTTGGCCAACTTGGCTGACTTGGCCAACTTGGCCACCCATTCCACCGGCCATCATCATACTCTAAAAACGTATATCATATTAACCTATTAATACACCATAAATGATTATTGTTAAAAGAAAAATAAATTGATTAAAAATTTACGACATTTACCTGAGCGTGCTGTGGATGTTGAGGGTGCTGTTGGTTCGCGAGTCCCGGGTTCATGCCCATCCCGGCTGACATGCCGGAACTACCCATACCGCCACCTATACATTGAAAATATTCATCAACATTTAACTTAATCAACATTTTATTTCTTATTCTCCCATTTGATTGAATGACGCCATCTTTGTATATCGATAAGTACAATTTTATATTTTATTTATTTAAATTCTTGTATAGTTTGTTGATAACGAACATTTTAGTCACACAATTTTAATTAACTTCAATTTTAATTGAAGTAGAAAATAAATAATAAATATAAAGTATTACTAGCTGTTCCCCGCGGTTTTACCCGCGTAGTTCCCGTTCCCGGGGCAATACCGGGATGTAAGCTATCCTATCTCTCAAGTTGGATCGAACTGCA
Organism: Eurema hecabe; assembly: GCA_026213755.1. NCBI lineage: Eukaryota > Metazoa > Arthropoda > Insecta > Lepidoptera > Pieridae > Terias > Terias hecabe. The sequence goes on along the minus strand of JADANM010000147.1, from coordinate 5,017,425 downwards.
CATGGTGTGCGAATTTTATTATAATCGGTTAAGTGGTTTAGGAGTTTATTGAGGACAAACATTGTGACACGAGATTTATATATATTAAGATTGTTATAATGTTGATATTAAGTGCACTGACTGGGCATGGTGGAGGGCGGCATGTTGGGCGGGAGGCCGGCCGCGCCGCTCACCGGCGCCGGCATTTGCTTGTTCAGCTTCTGTTGTTGGATCACCTGCTCAAGATGCAACATTGTGCATATAAAATATAAAGATACTCTAAGACTCTAACGTACATATAAAGTATGAAGTTTGCCCAACATCCCAAGAAGTTACCCTAACAAAAACATATTTTAAGAACACTAACACTTAATGTTAGCTTAAAACATTTAATGTCCTTAACTTACTTGTTTCAATAATTGTGATTCAACTGTCAATTGAATATTATTATTAAGATAGTTCTTATCCAAAGTATGTAATACAATTGCAATACCGAAAAATTTTTAACAAAATACTATAAATTATACATACCTTCCGTAATCTATCGACAAACGTCGCTTGGTTGTTGGGTATGAATCCGAGATACGCCTTCTTATCAGGCGTGTACAATAGTATTAATACTTTAATGTCACACTGAGGCGGTGATGACATTGGCGAGAAATGTACACATCCAGCCTGAAAATCACGATGAAAGTAAGTATGTATTGGTATTATTTATATATTTTACAAAATACATTATTTTATATGACTGACGGCCAAATACTCATACGCAAATTTAAGTTAAGGACGTCTTAAGTCTCGTAATGTTGACACAATTGTATGGCGAACTGCAAATCGGACCGGTTTAAGTTGTACTTAAATTTAAGTTGCGTTTTAGTATTCCGGCATGAGAGACCAACTCCATGCATGACGGTCGCAAAGCTATCACAAGTCCGTTGCCAGTCGTTAAATAATAGTAAAGGTAAGGATTTGTGTCAAAAGGGACGAAGAAAAAATATTAATTTACCAACCCGCCTGCTTACCGAAATAATTTACCAACGTATAACTATGATGTCTAGGGAAGTTCATTGGGAAAATGGCATTCGACTGTCGACAGCCGTAGTGTGCGGACGTGCCTAAATAGTGACATACGTGTGTCAGTACAAGGTATATTTAGTATTGCTTATTTGTGTTTGCGTGCAGTTTACAAGTATTTTACGGTATAAACAAATATATGAGTAAATACTTACAAATCCATTAACCATGACCTTCGTGAGAGCGTCCAACGCCTCATTCTGCTGCAGGTGAAAAAGCACCGATTTGCTATCCTTAAGGTATTGACCACCGATGTTACTGATGAGTTGTTTAGGCATCAATTGCATGAGGAGCTTGTTTGGCCACGTGTCCACTTTTAGCTCCGGTTCGATGTCCTTTGAATTAGCTGAAACCTGAAAAGAGGCATTTTTATAATTCCAAATTTAACAAAATAAAACTAGAAAGTTATATGTAGATCTTAGTATTTATAGTATCTTACTTAAAATAAACCCTGCATGTTAGATGTCAATATATCTAGATTTCAAAGTTAAATGAATATGCTCAAAACTTAAGCAACTTCAGGTATGTTTGAATGTTCATGTATGGTTGTTTGTACACATGCATTTTTGGTTGTATTATGGAAAGTGTTAAACAACTACTTTTTTCTGTCATAGATATGTTTACCTGACACGGTAGATGCTTGGTGACTTTCTGCTGATCACCAGGCGTTTTGCCCTTCTCCATCCATTCAAGCACACCACTCCAAATAAAAGTGCGCTGCATTTGGACGACTTGGCCAACTTGGCCAACCTGGCCAACTTGTCCGACCTGCCCAACTTGGCCCACTTGGCCAACATTGCCAACATTGCTAACATTGCCAACGTTCGAGACACCACTAACGCCTGCCACACCCACACCGGATACACCAACGTTGGCTGATGCGGGCACAGAGACACCAGGGTTCGATGGCCCCGGTTGTATCATACGCTGTTCATGAAACCAATATACATTTAAATATCAACCACTCTTAAAACTGGTATCGTAAATAAAATAATCACTATAATAAATTCACTAAATAATATACAAATGTTTTCTTACTTGTAAGCCGTTAACATAAGATAAAATCTTCAAGATAAATAAATAATAAAATACGTCCTATATAAAAAACTATGTATGTAAATATGTATATGTCTTTGGGGGCTAGAATCTGTAAGTACTTTCACATGCTTAATATACCTCACCACTTCATAGAATAAAAAAAAATATATATGTAACAGAAATGTGTGGTAATATTTTTGCGTGATGTTCAGATGCTCATAGATTGTCTATTTACAAATCCCCGGATTAAAATATACATATTTGAGATTTTTTATTTCAGTAATTCATCAATAAAATCGATAATATGAAAATCAAAACAAAAGTGTTACATCACTTTTCGAATTCTAATGACAGAGACAGCAGTAACTTTTTCAATGAAATGCATTGTTATAGGGTCATGCGGTCATTAACATGTAACAGCTGATAACTCTAAAGTGATGTCGTAGCGTCGAAAAATAAAATATCTATATGCTAGTCAATAGGAATAAAAAATCAATATCTTGATAATAAATAGTTTAAATGAAATTAATTTTTAATACATTCATTTAAAATAAGGTACTCTTTGCGATTCTTAAATATTACCATGCATTTCTGTTATAGTACGCGTCATTTATGTTTAGCGATTGACGAGAATAGCTGCGCATCGGTAGAATCGCGCTCGTAATTGTCGTATTGGTGCGAGAAAGACAACACGACTGGGACAACCAATCAACGCTCGCGCACCCAACGATTACGCGCCCCGCGCGCCCCTCGATACCTTATTTTTGACTTCTGCGCAGGTTTCGTTCACCGCTAAAGATTCGAGACGCGTACTATATTCTTTGCGATCCTTAAATATTACCACGCATTTCTGTTACACGTTGTATACCTGTGACGGCGGCGGTGGATACGACGGCTGGGCCAGTTGCGTCAACAAGGCGGAGTTGTTGGTGTAGAGCGGTTGGCGCGGCGGGGTCAGCCAGTTGGGCCGCACCGGGCCGGCCGCGCGCGGGAACTGCGCGCCGGGCACCGCCACGCGCGGCCCGCCCACTGTGCCGCGACCTTGGCTGGACCTACGAAGAAAAACATGCTATGAAATTAAAACAATATATTATCACAGGTTAAAATGTGCTAACTCAATGAGATTGTTTCTTGAATACCCTCTATAGAAATTTAATTTTAAATCTGTTTATTTTTTTTTATTTATTTAACCCTCGTTATACTATATTATAATGCTATCGAAATAACTTTATCACAACAAAGTGATCTCTTCCTGACAACCACAGAGAAGAAAATATTACAAAAATTATTTTGTTGATCTATCTATCCTTATCTTACCTTCAAATACGTAATGTATGCGTTATTTAAAAGGAACTTAAATTACGAAAAATGTAATGGTTAACAAAGTGTCAAATAAATAAACTAATTTACCCATAAACATCAGTCTGTATATCGGGAACAGGCGGCGGTGCGGGGCTCGGGGGTCGCTCCTTCAGACTGTACCCACGTAACAGGACTAGATGGCGTGGATCCTGTTGATAATATGTACTATCTTGTGAAAATTTAATCAGTTATTCTTGTTGGCAATTTTGGCAAAGTTGGCCAAATTACACCAATTTAACAAACACTCTTGACAATGTGGTTTCGATTTAATATCACCCCTTTACAATATTAGTTTAGAATACTTATATAAATATACTTACTGATATGTACCACTATCGCAAACTATTTATTAAATAAAGATTCAAAATAGGAATAAAATCAGAAAGTTTATATAGGGTTTTAATAAACACACCTTAGCATAATTCCTCTGCTGTGCTGCATGAAGCTCTCCACCGGCATGCTCATACAATGCTAGTAGAGCCGGTATTCTCCGAGCAGCTGCTATTGATAATTGAGCTCCCCTCTCACCAACTAAACGGGCTGCTATTTCCACTGTAGCTGGTGCACCTACAGATATATATTATGAAAATCAAATCATCAATTCATTTTATTTACTTTTTTTACACTTTCACTATAACTGTCACCCTCAAAGGGACGTTGAATAATGTGATGATTTTTTATGGGCATGCTGGATATGTGACCTGTGTCATATCCTCTTTATGCAAATCCAAAGAGATTTTTTTAGCCAGTTTTTTTATTGTTCATAAGGGTCTAAGTAAGTGCATTTCCTATAGGATTTATATACATAAAGAATTTTTAATGCATGTTTTCCACTGATTATGCTAGTTACTATGTACTTTACTGACCCATGCCCACTTTGTTGAGCATAATATTAATTAATTATTAATCATTAATGTACATAATTCTTTTTATTTTTCGGTTTTGTATATGACATGTCCTATGACCTATGACACTCAGGAATAATGTGAATTTCTATGGTGAAAGAAATTTTAATATTGGTTCAGTAGATGCCGAGATTACCCTTTACAATTTAACAAACACACAAATTTTACTTCTTTCTAATAAATAGATTAAAAAAATATCACTTTACTTTGGTATCTTTACAGTGATTATAATTTACAGACACTGTAATGCACACATTGAGGTACATTTCAATTTACAATGTTTTGACTTTTAATAAATAATGTTCAATACAAAAAAAAAATAATCAAATAATTCCTACCAGGCGGCACTAACCCTCCCCCATAAGCCGAGTAGGGGGGTGAAGTACACAATACTATCACATGCAGCGGTATGTCTGTTCGTCCCAACTCTTCAAGACATGACAGAGCTGCTGTTAGTGCCTCAGTTAGACAGACTTTAGTTTCTGCTTGACCGCCAACATATCTGAAAGTTTAAGTAACAAGTTACCTTATCATATCCTAAACTCAAAGTCAAAGTAAAAAGTATCTTTATTCAATTAGGCTACAGTATAGTAACACTCAAAATAATATGAAGTACACTTTTAAAAGACTTATTCCTCGAATTATAGGTTTGTTTAGTAATAAACACTATAGTAATCTCAGATTGTCTCCAGGGAATATTACTTACTTGTAAAAGCTATAATTCAAATTAACTACACTTTAAATTTTCGACAAATTTCTCAGTTAGACATTCTTAAAAGGGGAATTTAACATTAGCTTAATATATATTTTTCCTGTTGGAAAAAAAATCGACATAGCCATATAAGAATTTTATTAATAGCTGACTTACTGTATTTTATCAACAGTCTCTACTACATTTTGAGGGCATGTAAATGGTCCATATGTCGATACAGGCAGGCTAGGGAAACAATCGGCTGATTGATAAGCTACTATGCCATACACAGAACCACTTCCGACACCTTCCTCAAGAGGTCCTCCATGGAAATACCTATATTAAAGTATTTATTTCCTTTTTATATACAGGGTTATTAATAATAAAGTATAGGACATATATTTTATCAAGATATTAAGTATATAATAATACGAAATAGTAGTCGATAGAGTAATCGATAGTTTAGTATTCAGAAACATAGTTATTACAATTAAATACAATGTTAGCTTTTAAAGCAAAAATTGGTGCTTAAGTATAAACATTGATTTTGATTATAGTGTGTCACTAGACCTGATATACCACTGAAATAGATAAATAGAATTTTCCCTAAAATAATATTGAATTAAAACAAAACTGTACCAATAATTAAAATATTATAATATAAATACAAAATAAAACAATCAACAGACCGAAGTTAAAGATTTTAGGAGTTGAAAAATAGATAATGTACACAGAAACAACTTACTCTAGCGTGGGAATAATATAATTTGTTTTTAATTCGCCAATATATGCACTATTAGCCGCTGTAGCCTCAATAACAAATATTACTTCGGCTGTAATAGGCGAATCTGGAGCGTTAACCACCATTTTTTAAACTGATACTTTCATGTTATTCTTGTTTTTTCCTTAATTTTTCTAGTCCATTAGCTTAAAAGTAATATTTCATTAATTTCTTTAAAATACATAGGTACAAAGAGAATGTAATCACTAGGTTTTGAATTTTGATAGGTACACCTACAAGTTACAACATAATACATATTATATTTGAGTTTATGATTGTCAAAAGTCAACTGTCAAACTGATTTTCGACATGAATTTGACAATCGTCAGACAACTCACGACACTGACAGTCGAACCATACCTACATAGGTAAGTTAAAACATTTGGTGTGTTGACGATTGACACTGGCAAATACCTATTTACTATAATTTATGGGATAAACGGAATAAACAAATTAATACCTAATACCTATTACCTGGGTAAATTTAATTTTAATGGTCCAGTTAGACATTTTCCTGTTTTCGAGTTTTCTTTATCTTTAATTTTAATGCTAGGATTGGCTAATAAGTAACAATAGGTTCATATAATAGTATACTGTATAATACTATAAAATTAACTAAATACATATAAAACATATTACCCGTTTAATTTAACGACTTAATGTCGTTAAAGAATCAAACTTAATAAATATTTAGATTTTGGATATTTATACTTATCAATCATTCAGTTAGATAAGTTTAAAGTAAGAAATTTACAAAGTTGAAATATCTAGTGTTACTTAGATATTATAGTGTCTACTTACCCCCTTAATCCTATATTATATTAATTAAAATAGCAATGTTAATAATATGCATCTTATTCGTTCTCATTAAAACGTAGTGATTACATTCTCTTTGATTGAAAAGGCGAAAGTGATTGTATTCACATAAATAGTTCAAACGTAACAGTCGCTTTGGCGCGGCAGAATAAGCTAGTTGTATAGTGTGGTGGTGGTGGTTTAAATAGGTAGCGAGTTTTCGAACTTTAAAAAGACGAACAAACAGTTAAAAAAGGATATTTTGACAGGTATGAGGTAACCATAGTAAAATAATGACGTTAAAATTTTGATTGATTTTATAATAAAAAAATCGATTGCAATTTACAAAACACAAACATTAAAATTGTGTTTCAACAATAAATGTGTTGTGATTTGTGATAGCTATTACTTAAAATTGTAAGTAAAAAGTGTTGCAAATGACGAATTTTTATTTTGGCAATGTTTAAGTTGAAGTTATCTATTTTCATACCAATTTGTGATTTGTGTAAATATTTGTTTTAAATATTTGATAAATTGATTAGAATTTAAACATCTGATCTAGACTTGGTTGTAAACACTAATATAAGGAAGGAAATTTTTTGTGCCAATACTTGTGGATAAAAATCGCCCTCGTGACTTTATGTAAAGTGTTTAGTGTACATAGTAAATGACGTACAGTTGTTTTATACTTAGATTGAAAGTCTACACGAAAAATGAATTATTTCTCGTTCCTGAATAATATGTAAGGCTTTTTACTACTCTAGGATAAAGTTTTCATTCACTGTTTATTAAAAGCATCTAAATTATTCAAATATTCCACGAAGTTTTTCGTTTTATTTAGCAATATAATTTCATATGATATTAATTGATCAGAAAAGTATCCATTTAATTTAATAAATAAATAAATAAATATTTTCAGGACATTTATACACTGCGCTATCTAGTTCCAAGCTAAGCCGAAGCTTGTGTTATGGCAACTAGATAACGGAAAAAATTACAAATACATACTTTTCTTTTGTAAATATGTACATACATACAATACGTAGCAACACCCAGACCCCAGAAAAATACAACAAATATATTTTTCCGGTGTGGGAATCGAACCCACGACCCTTCGCGCAGAAAGCAGTTGTGTTACCACTGCGCCAAGTGGTCGACAACTCATTGAACTCATTGTGCAATTTTAATAAGTTTCTACAATATTTGATTGTTGCTGTTGTTACAGTTAGAGTTCAGTCACCCAAATTGTTTGTTATTTGTATGTATTGAATAAATTATTAAATTGTGTGTATTGATTACAGTTCTTATGTTGTAAAATGATATTTTTGATAAGGTATAATATATCTCACAATTACTTCCATCTTGTAATATTTAAATTACTAGTGATAACTGATAAGTTCTTAAAAATAAATATTTTTAAAAGGAATTTAAATATTGTTCGAAAATTAATTTATTTCTGCTCACATATTTTTGTAAATATAAATTTTGTTCCAGAATGGGCAACACAAGTAAGAAACTAGCGGCAAAGTGCACATTACTAACTAAAGACGAACAGAAATATGTAGCGGCAACATTCCGAGCGGCCAGTAAGAACTCTGAAAAGATCAGAGAGGAGGATCTCATCGTGAGTGGAAAAGTAGATGCAGTCCTGTTAGAAGTGTGTTCATTTTATCATTTGCTTTTGTTTTTTTTTATGACTCAGATTCTGATAAAGCCTTAAATTGATATATAGGTATAGGTATAGGTATAGGTACCACGGGCTAGTTTCCGCAACTCCACGTCAAGGCGCGGTTTTTGCGTGATATATATAAAATATACAAAAAAATCTTATTCATTCTTTGTACCAACAATTTTGTCTAGTAAAGTTATATGTTTCGCTAATTTTTATTACTTTTCAGTGTTTCAGCATAAAAAGAATAAAGGGACAATTTTGTTATAAATGGATATGAAAAAGTTTGATAACTTTATTATTCTTTCATTTGGTTTTTAAAATACAGAGAAAATGTAATTTTTACCCACGATAAATATAATAAAACATATATAGATAAGTAAATAATTTTGTGTGTGGGCTATCATCATAAAATGCTTTTAGACAAGTTTTGTTCTAAAAACTACATTTTATACATATTAATTTATCATGAATCTGAGTCACATTATGTACAATTAAAAGGTGGTCAACTAAAAGTAAGCAAGTCATTATTGTTTCAAAATTCATCTATTTAAAATTTTATTACTTGGTTCAATAGTTATTGTAAATAATAATTGGTTCAAAGTAGTATGTGACTAAGTTGTATATAATGTTTTTTGTGCTATAGAAATGGATTTTTAATATACACACAGGTAAATAAGAATATATTCTTTCCTCATGGGGTGCTCCCAAACACATGATTTAAGAAGGTCCATAAAAAGAGCTTATTTTTCCTTATAAGGCTAGCAACACAGTTGTGACAATATAAGTACTCATGGCCGGCAGTGATCGCTCAATATCAGGTGGCAATTGCAATCTTGCTTAAAGTTAAAGATGAGTCTTTTTCTTTATAGAAATTTTGTGACTTTATCAGAGCATCTAAGAACAGTGTACATGACTTGTAGCAGCTGATTAAAAACTAGTAACATTATGAGTCTGTCTAAACATGTTAAACTGTGACTAGCGGAAATTTTTCTTTGAGTATAAAATATATGTTTATGAGGAATCTGGTCCTCACCATACAGGGGCAAAACCGTAGGGCACAGCTAGTCTAATATAATACTGCCTTATATATGTATGTGTATGTTATTTGAAAATCCATTTCTACTTATGTTTTACTTTTAGTCCTTGTCTCTTAGAATTTTGTTTTATGTACCTATGTGATTAATATTAGATGTTCTGTGGTTTCTGGTTTTTACAGTAATTATATCCGATGGATATAAAAATTAAAACAGCATTAAAATTTAGGTTCTATTATCTAGTTATTAGATAGGTATAATAATGAGTTGATTTTGTAAGTAGAAATAACATTTTTCCATTCCAATTTTTTTTCCAAATGAGATTGTTTCTTTTCACTAATATTAAAGAAATAAATCACCAAATAACTCGATAACAGCTGAACCGATTTCGATCATTATTTTTAGAATATTCCTTGAAGATGGTAGGTTTAAGGTATAAGGTTACGGGTAGGAGAGGTACTACCTGAACGAAGTCGCGTTGTACCAGCTTGTTTCATATAAATGTTCTGTGTACATTGTACACAATATAATTTCTCGAAAAGCAACAAAGTAACGAGCAAACCACGGAGTTTGACCAAACAGGTGCATAAAATAACCATCAAATAGCTATTTGATGTGTCCATTACATTTTAAGGGTGGTTCCTGTAATACCGATTTTACGGTTGTTCTGTGACGCAATACTATATTATTAATCAAAGTATTCGTACTGCGTCGAACCGTCTAGAAACGTCTGGAACGTCCATGATAGAAATGAAGAAATGTTTTTTTCCTTTTTTTTATTGTTTAGTTGTGGCCAGTTAACTTATTTTTTTTTAATATCTATTTTATTGTATGCGTTTTGTTCTCCAAGAAGTTGTCTTTTTATAAATATGGTGCTAGAGGAAATCGCTTAATCAATAATGGATTAGAAGAAGTGCCTACTGCCCACTACGATTATAATCGGCTTATAAATACGCTAACTCGCCGTCATTCAAAAGCAAGTAGACAGTTACCTCTAATTATGCTGTTACCGTTTCATTTATATTGCTCCTTATAAATATAAAAAAAAATATATAGACGAATCGTCTTTCATATAGGTATTCTATTATCTCGGGTTTCAGTCATAGTCCGTGATACATACATATATACATATTTTCTAATGTTCGTTAGAAAATACATGACGTCTGGTGGCCCTGGGATCTTGCTCTATCAGTAAAGTCTTGGAGTACATATTTAAGGTCAAAGTTAATTGTTTTTTTAACTATGAAAATTCTAGCAACACAAGATTTTACTTCAAAGCACCTTTACCTTATCTTTTCTTTGCAGTCGTGACTGATAGACATTAGACAATATATATATATCATATTTATTAGTTGAATAAGTTTGATCCATTCAAGCTCGTATTTTATATACAGTTATTTATTGTAGGTAGCTATAAGAAGCTACGTAATATATTTGCATTCAATGTCCCGCCCATTTTATACGAATCGTGGTTATAACGTTAGCGCTCGACCATTCATGAATAATAAAAAATTTACATAAGAAAACATCTATACAAATATTTCAATAAAGAGCCTGACGTGGCTATATAGTTAAACTTTGAGAGCGGCGAAAAGACTTTTTTAAAAAAAAAAACTAAACTAATTAAAATTAACTTATATTTTAATCGTGCGATCAATTTGGAGATCCATTCACGAGTGTCTTTACATGATACAAATTAAACTTAATGCTAAACAATCAAAATGCTTACGAGTACTAAATAAACCTAACAATACAATTCCCGTGGGAAAATGATGGATGGAAGTACTGTGCTGAGCCAGCAGTTAGCCCAGCACTGAGGGTGACAT
>JADANM010000147.1:4966199-5006168 GCA_026213755.1 Eurema hecabe | reverse complement strand
CTGAAAATAATAAATGTTAACTCTTCAGATGTTGCTAATTATGCGTTGAGTTGGCGCTTTTTAAATTATAAATAAAAGTATGATAAAAAAGTTGAGCCACTACGAGCTACAATCTTATGAGGTTAGCTTTCTTAGGTGGTTTAATACTGATACATGCAAACCCGTTGAGAGGAAGCAGAATTCGATTTAAATTCAAACTGACTTAAACCCCTCGGTTCCCCTCTGTTGCGTAGCAGGTCAGTATATTAATACTGACCTGCTACGCAACAGAGTCAGGAGTGCTCTTGCAGAGTCTTCCGCAAACCCCTCATCAATAATTATCGCTAGACTGGCTGACCCAAGACTTTGTCGCAAAAAGCTGAGCAGTGGCACACCGTGGAAATTCGGTTAGAATCTGACAAAACATGTAGGTAAGCATGTTTTTTCCTTTCCTAGGATTAGACATACAACGAGTAATGTTATCGTTCGAAGTTCATATATTCTTTAAATATATTTTTATAGTTCGATCAAACCTGTGGCACATCAATTGTCCGCAGTTCCAAAGTTGTACGAAGCAGTATTGTTTGTTGATAGAAAAAAACGTTTCAATCTGTGAAAGCTTTTAAAAAATCGTGTCGATAGAACATCAAACTGTTTTATGTTTACGCGATCTTCCATTGTTTTGTATAAACTTTGGTGCACCAATGTAAATATGTGGCTAATGGCGTCTAGAAACTTCTTTAAGCTATAGGAATGTTAGTATTGTAAGTAGGTACTAATTCTTATAAATCCAAAATCTCATTTCATCAATTTGTACGATTCAAAAGTTAAAAGAAACTATTGCTGGTCTAAGTTCTTCACTTCAAATATATATTTAAACTGACGTCTTAATATTAAAAATATGAGCTTAGGATGTTTATATTAGTTTAATTTGCTTTTTTATGACAAGGCAGCGTATTTAAAATGCTTTAACATAATATAATGTGAATCAGCTGCAAGCATGCCGTCTACAAAACTAGTAGGCATTAACTAGTCGTAACGCGGGGAATGTTTGCACATTTTGATTTATCGCTCAGTAAATCGACGTACTGGCGTAAATTTTCACAGATTAAAATAGAATTATAACGCGACCGGCATGCGGGTGTGCGAATCGAACGGTGGAAACAATCGGTGCGCCCGCGCAGGAAGGAAGCGGTGGGCGGTACAAAGGAATACCGAGGAGGTTCTAAGTTCTAGAAGACTTTAATTAGTCGTATTCAGAGCTGGAAATACTCAGTCTACTTGATAGTCCTGTAAACTATGGCATAGTAACTAGGCGAAATAATTGAATGTCAAATATAGGGAATTATATAGTGGGTAGCGAGATACTAGGAAGGTTGCCACGGAAACTATTTACTTCGAGGATCTAGTGGTTCTGGGGTCAGTCAATAAAAACAATTATTTGTAATTTGAACAATATTTTCTCATAAGCATACATACTTTGACTATATAGGTAGTAAAAGTAATACGTAAACTTTATATTTAATATATTTTTAGGAAGTCGGAAAATGTTAATTGTGATGCCATAAACAAAAAGTCTCCATCTTAATATAAATAAATCACGTGTCACAATGTTTGTCCTCAATGGACTCCTGAACTACTTAACCGATTATAATAAAATTTGCACACCATGTGCAGTTTGATCCAACTTAAAAGATAGGATAACTTACATCCCGGTATTGCCCCGGGAACGGGAATTACGCGGGTAAAACCGCGAGATACAACTAGTATATTATAAAAAAATAAGAATGGGGATAGCATATTTATTAAGTATAATATAATTTAGTCCACAAACCCTTAATTGAACGGATAACAAAGAAATGCTAAGCAACTATCATATAACTTATCTAGGCTAGTGCCTATATAGCTATGCCTTCTGTAGTCAGAAGTAGAACTATAACTAGAACAAGTTAAGGTGAGAGTGTGTTTGCTTGTTAGTCGCTATCGACACTCCTCCGACCTCGCCAACCGATATTTATGTGACTGATGTCACACAACTTGTTTAATGAGACATTCGAAGTGCTGGAATGCGTAGAACTACCTATGGTAGTCAGCAACAGCCTTAGTTTTGGGGCAATTTATAGTAATACTCTAGGACACCTATTTTATTACAGGGCCATTAAGATAACGGATAGGTTACATATTATACATACTTTTCTCTTGGAAATACATCGAACATGCAATATATAGCAACACGCCAGAAATATACAAAGGTAAATTACAAATATATTTTTCATGTGTGACGATTGAATCCACGACTTCTCACGCAGACGGCTACCACGGAACCAAGCGGTCGACAAAATTAGCACTGATGATCTTGATATTGTTGGATTTAAAACGATAGAATGATCTTTTCCTTTGAGTTTTGAGAATGTACAGACACAATTAGACACCAATGTCGTTGAATGATTGTCCTTAAGGAGTAGTCCTTAGGACCAACCATGTGACCCAACGTAACCTTTTCTGTACTCCCCTCCCCCTGTCTTAACGTAAGATTTAATTGAAAATTAAAGCCATTATCAAATTAAAAGAAGTAAAAATCTAGCAAATGTTTTAGGTATTATACATAGCAGTTTATTAAAGAAACTAGCTGTTGCTCGCGACTTCGTCCCCGTCGCTTTCTTTTTTCATTATTTCCTCGCTCCTATTAGTCGCAGCGTGATTATATGTAGCTTAAAGCTTTCCTCGATAAACTGTCTATTCAATAAAAAAAGAATTTTTCAATTCGAACCAGTAGTTCCTGATATTAGCGCGTTCAAACAAACAAACAAACTCTTCAGCTTTTATATATTAGTAAGTATAGATTGTAATTCTTTTTCAAGACAAACGGATATACACGGTGCAGAATATTACCGTTTCTCATCAGTAATTATTAAGTTACAATGTCCTCAGAAAATACCTATGATTCTTGGAGAAAAGTATCATTCGACTTCTATCGCCCAATAGCCACTATTCCGTCCTACCTACGTATTATATATCACAATTCACATCTATCGAAGTACTAAATGTCTAGATTCACGTCATGCAGTGAGCTTATCAGGCCCGCATATAACCGCATCAAAGCGATCGCCGATCACACAAAAAAACAAAAGAATGTTTTCTTCGATTGCGTAAAACCGTTAAAGCATTTTCATCAGCTATTCGCAGACAGACTGTTTATCAGATGCGATTAAATTGACGTCACCTATCGAAAACTGACTGACAATCATTGTTATGACTGAGAAATACTAAATATATCATGGTCTTAGTGCATTTATATAGACTAGTTTCTTTGGCTGTTTATTAGTTATGCTTACCTCAAATAATTTCCTCAAATAAAATAAAACTTAACACTTAAAATAAGCTTAAAACGACAATTTATTTGGTTTATAAAATCTCCAAAGTTGTACTAGTTTAAAGAGTCTGTTGTTTTTTTCTTTTCTTATTGTTGTTATAGTATATATTGCCGAGACTTAAACTACGAATTATTGTTCAAAATGTCTTATGATAAGTTTTTACTCATAAATATTCTGGTCATAATAGAGGTAGATTTGGTCGTATAAATGTGCCCGAAAATCTTCGACAAGATTTGAAAGAAACATCGTCCCTATAAACATACTGCATCACAAATAGCTGAAATCTTTGAGAACTACACACATAATAGATTTTAATGAAAATTTTGAAAATTTTATATGTAATGTTCGCGATACAGAAAAACTACCTAACTTGTAAGAAAAATGAGACAAATAAAGATAATTTTCGCAACTCAAACAATGTATCCATCTATAATATATAATATGTAGTCTCTCGGGCAGTTTGCTTGTTCGCTTCACGGGTTTATATTTACTAAATTGAAACATAAATTATTATGAAAGATGTAAACATGACGAGCGATCGGAAACACCTTGTTTATTTTGCTGTTCAACAATAGAGGCAAAAATGTTTGCTGAATACAATAAGCGGTTTCATAAGCTGGGCGGATTTTCTATTAGGAAACTAGCCAGTCCCCCCTTACCCGCGTAGTTCCCGTTTCCGGGGCAATACCGGGAAAAAAAGTATCCTATGTTTCCATATCCAGGGTCCTTCCATACCAAATTTCAACTAAATCGGTCCAGGTGAAAGAAAGACAAAATACAAACACACTTTTCCATTTATAATATTAGTATGGATGAATCCTTATTAAACCGTAACCTCGCTCTGAGGCGTTCCATTTAAGGCCTAAAGTCCAAGCGAGAGCGCGGAACGAGCGCTAAAGAGGCACAATCGGCAAAAATGCAACCAATCCATCAGTATTTTCTTATGACGTCACGTCCAACTATTGTCAGTATTCCACTTTACAGACAACCTATTTTTATAGTAGTTCAGGTACAGACGTATTTTAATTGCTTTTCCCAACTTTATTTCGACATGACGATATTTTAAAAATGTATTTGTATGTATAAGCTAGGATGAGATCAGTATATCGTTTACCGGATAACCTCGGACAGGAGATATAATCTGTTATCGAGCAATAGTGAAGAAAACCATGCCTAGGACATAAATATTTATAGGCGAAGTGAAATATTAGTCTTAGCGCTTTAAAATTTTTAATCTATGCGAGTCGTGTTTTGTGTAAGTCTAGACTCTAGTTCGTTTATCAAACATTTTTTGCTGCTTTATTGGTTAAATATTCTGCTATAAAAGGCAGGTATCTAACTATATATATTGGCTATCGGGAGTATAGGTTGAATGGATGTAAATTACCACTCAGTTACTTTTAACCGCATAGGTAAGTGAAATAAACATCTCGAGCTTGTAAATTAAATTGAAATCAAGTCCCACAGTATATTAGAATGATTAACTCTAATGCTTATAATGTTATTGGATTTGTATTTTTTGTTGTAAATAACTATATATATATATAAATAAATAATAAATAAATATTTCAGGACATTTATACACAGCGCCATCTAGTTCCAAGCTAAGCCGAAGCTTGTGTTATGGCAACTAGATAACGGAATAAATTACTAATACATTACTTTTCTTTTGTAAATACATACATACAATACATAGTATAATATCCCCTTATCAGTGTAAAAGACCAGTTTATATATGTGTAAAATGTATTCGGCGACATAAAAATATATAAAAAAGTATATTTAGGCAATGAGAATTTAGTGTGAATAATTAACGTTCTTAATAAGGACTCTACCAAATTCTAGATACGAGGTACAGTGTATCTATCACCTACAACATTTATTAATATATTTAGCTATACAAAACATCTGAAGTCTAAACACAAACTATTTCATGGTTTAAATAAGTGTTCCCTGTTTTGTGAATTTACTGATGGTGATTGTTTTGTCCCCAAGTCACGACACTTATTAAAAGAATCTCTGAGGAATAAAATGATCTGTAATTATCAATGTCTTTAATAGTCGACTTTTAGTACCTACATGAAAAAAAAATTTGTCCTCATTTCTACTTCACTATCGTTTTGAAAAAGTAGGTCGTAGTAGTTCAATAAATATAAATATTATGATAAAAACTGTGAACGTCGAGTCGTTAAAATTATACGAAACTCTAAAGCGCGCTACATAAACTGAGATTACTAATTACACAGCACTTAAACTATTTTCAGACGAAAACTAGTTGCTGTCGAACATTGCTTGTTTTTGGTACGTCACGTCGAAGGGTGCAATACTTGGTGGAATATTAGTTGACTGGACCCGACTTCGTTGACGCTGTACCTATACTATATGTAACGTTATACTATCCACACTTGTACTTCAAGGAATATTCTAGAAAAATACTCACCTTTTCTCTATTTAAGAACCATCCTCGTACTTCAAGGAATATTTTTAGATTCAGATGTGATAGAGTTATGCCCTTAACAATACATTTGGCGATTAATTTTTATATTATTGATAGTGTAATTATTCAACTACGAAATACCTATTTTTATTAGATTATTCGTTTTCTATAATCTACGTTACCAGTTCTTAGGTCTACCTTAGAATGTGTGTAGGTATAGACCTACTGTTGATTACTCTCCTATGAACAACCATTTTTTGTGCCTCGAAATAAAATAAATCTTAAAATTGTACTGTTTTCTTTTTTATGAACTCATTTTAATAGGAACTAATAACAAATTATGTCAGTAAGTAAATATGTGTGTTGGAATCGATGTTTCCAGAAATTCTGGGGTCCACAAATAGACCCGCGCCTGGCGCAGTACCTGTCTAATTTTCTCTTCGGCTCCGGTCAGCAGAAGTCTCCAACTGTGGACTTTAATCGCTTCGCTGAGCTCTACGTTTATAATGTAAGAGGTGAGTAATAGGGTCAGAGTTTGGATATAGAGCAAAGTTCAGGGTAGCACTGCATTGGCTGGCGTTTCTCTTACCTTCAGGAGTGCGTCCACCTCGTCCCACTACTTCGTCATATAAAAGAAAAAGAAAAGAAAGAAAGAAAGATTAATACTTAGTATAGTAGTATTTGGTCTGCATTTTACTTATGGAATTGTTCTTTGGTAAGGAATTGTAATAAAGTTGTTTTTTTTTAATATATGTAATGTATTGTCTTTTATTTGATGCACAAAAGACACTAAAATAGGTGCCCTTTAAAATGTTGGTTTGTAGAAATGGCATTTCTTTACGTAATTTCTATTAGATAACAACACAATATGTTATGTATGTCAAGGAGTTATTAAGAATAGATTATAATTTATTCGCGATATTCCAATCATATTATACACACCCAGATCCTAGAAAAATACTAATGTAAATAACAAATATATTTTCTGTGGTGTGGGGATCGAACCCACAACCATTTGCACAGAGACCAGTTACCACTGTGCGGTCGTTAACATCAGTTACTTATTCACGTAATCTTATTACTATTGATAGATGGTTAGTAAGAAATTTCTTATATAAAAATGTAATGGCTTACAGGTACTGTGGACGAGCGTATGACAGTAATTTATAACTGCCTCGGCAAGGACTACAACGAGGAGATCGAGTTGCCCTATCAGCTGCTCAAAGAGGTACGTGACCTTTACCTTGCGGGAGGTTAACGGCGTATTGTTTCGAGAGGACATTTAGATATTGATTGAATAGTAGACCATTAAAGATATAGTACAACTATAGATGATACAAGTCGCAGTTATAGCTAGTAGTAGCTAGTAAACTTCTTAATCGCCGATTTCGAGAATAAATATGTTTAAATTCTTTACTATATTTGAACATAACATAATATAAAAAAGGAAAAAAAAGAAGGAGACGGATATTAAATTCGACCTTAGGCTGTAAGCCATTTCGTCCAGGCAAACAGGTATAGGTTAAAATAAGAAGATTCAAGTTTATTCGCGAGTACATATAAATACATAAGGTATACAACTGGACTATATACAATATATATTACATAAATACACACACATTGTTAGTATCTGAGAAAAATAAACTTTTCTTTGCTGGCTGTCACATGGAAAGAAATTGGTTCATAAAAATACTAGTCACGTTCGATTGAGAGATTTTTTAAACTTCATACACGATAACATAAGAATATCTAAAAACGTGAGCTTTTATGTTTTTTTATGAATGAGTATTGGCTCTATCTTTTTTACTAATAGAGAAGAAATCATAAAATTTTATGAGTGTTATATTAATCTGAAAATTGATGTATCATTGAGTTATTTCAATTAGAATGTTATATTTATTTTATGAAATAAAATGCCTTGACTTTTTCGGGGCTTCTTTTCTTCTAATTTTTCGTTCTTATATAAAATTTTCATATAGCGTTATACTATTACGTTATACGTTTTACCTAATCGTACGTTTGATCTATAATATAAAAATGAATCTCCAAATGTATTGGTACGCGCATAACTCGATAACAGCTGAACCGATTTACATTTTAATTTTTTATAATATGCCTGGATGTTCGAGGATGGTTCTTAAGCAAAAAAAATAGTAGGTAAACGTAAACGAAGTCGCGTTTGGCCAGTTAGTTCTAAATAAAAACTTTACAAAGTTTTGTTTACTAAACGAAAAATACAAAAGTAAAAGTTGAAATAAGAGAAACTGATAAGTTCAATGTATATGTTTAGATTGTATATATAACTCCTTTTTATATTTTCGCACAATGTTCTCCATTTTCGATATTTTATTCCAGTTTTGCGAGAGCATCGTGTCCACATACATAAAGATAGTGAAATCGTCGTCTTCTAAACGCGTTCGAGTGTGGATAGATAAAGGTTTCAGGGCGAGTGCCTCGTACGTGCAGGCGCTGGGCGAGGCGGTCGCCGCCACCATCGGTGGTGACTTGGACTCGCCGCACCATCACTGTAACGCTCAGCAGTTGTCTAAGTGGTAAGTGGAAGGGAAGGAGTAGTAAATTAGGCTAAATAATAATAAGTAATCTTGGGCAGTACCACCCTAAATAGTCTAACTGTTTATTAGAGATGTAGTTACATTTCGTTCAGTTAGTTGGAGCACCGCAGACTCATTTTTCACCATCTCTTATTTCCATTTAAATATTCCTTTTACATTCATTCTATACTCCTAAATTGCTTTCTATGAAATAATGGCGTCACAATGGCAGACTGTCGACGAATTCTTTAAGTCGGTAACTTATTTGTATTTGAACTTTATATGTAATGAGTCTAAAATAATAGAGTTGCAATGGTTGTAAAATAAGACGTTGCTATTTTCGAGATACCCTGTATATATGTAATAATTGGCTTGGAAGGACTCACTGATTATTTCGACAAAATTTTCAAGATATGGAGGTTTTCGACTAATATATGTTCGACTTAACGAGGTTCTACTGTATTGGTGTATTCGCCAGGTTGCAAACAAACATCCTGCTGAAGCAGCTAGCCGAGCTGGTGTTTGTGAGCCTGTACGGCATCAACAAGCGGTCCGGAGATGAGAGCCCAACGCCGCTGCCGCCCGCGCCGCCCACACTACTGCCTGCTCCTGACGGTAAGATACTTGAAAGAAACAGTCATTTTACAGAGTTTTCCAATTAATAATAATATTAAATATTTTCAGGACATTTATACACAGCGCCATCTAGTCCCAAACTAAGCCGAAGCTTGTGTTATGGCAACTAGATAAAGGAATAAATTACATATACATATTTTTCTTTTGTAAAAACATACATACAATACATAGCAAACCCCAGAAAAATATAAATGTAAATTACAAATATATTTTTCCGGTGTGGGAATCGAACCCACGACCCTTCGCGCAGAAAGCAGTTGTGCTACCACTGCGCTAAGCGGACCTCAAATTACAGAGTATAGTGAGTTGATCGAAATGATCAATGTCCAATAAAAGAAAAACATTTGTTAATTTTCTGTCACTGCACATGTTATTGCACGTACTTTTGAGAGTGCTCGATATATTATTACAAATAAAGAAAGATGTAGTTGAAACATTCAAAGATAAGCATAATGCGCTCAAGTGCTTTAATCTTATAAAGGTGGATTTAGACTAAAAGAACACAAAGCTAGAGCTAGAACTAGAGCATTCTTTCGTTCTGGCGACCGCTTGGCGCAGTAGGTAATACACCTGCCTTCTGCACGAAGGGTCGTGGGTTCGATTCCCACACCGGAAAAATATATTTGTAATTTACATTTGTATTTTTCTGGGGTCTGGGTGTTGCTATGTATTGTATGTATGTATTTACAAAAGAAAAGTAAAATGTATATGTAGTTTATTCCGTTATCTAGTTGCCATAACACAAGCTTCGGCTTAGCTTGGAACTAGATGGCGCTGTGTATAAATGTCCTGAAAATATTTATATATATTTATATTTATATATATTATTTATTTATATCTAGTGTAAACTAAAGCTTGACGTATCCATTTACATCAAACGAACTAGAATTAGAACAAGAATGTTCTTTCTTAATCATTTGGTGTAAACAAGAGATGAGACCGCTCAGTGGAGCGAGCGCGTCCGAGCACGCTAGAATGTTCTAAGCAACTGTTTACGCGCTCTTGCGCCGTTTACATCGAGTGAGCGAGCATTCTTAAAATATTCTATAGAATCTTTGCGAACGCACTAAGAACAACGAAAGAATGCTCTACGCCTGTTTACACTAGAAGAATTTGGCGTAGTGGGGATAGCATGAGCATTCGCTGGTATGGTGTAAATCCACCTTAACAGTATAATAAAGTGTAAATAAATATATAATTGGTTTTTAACTGACTTCAAAAGGAGGAGGAAGTTTCTCAATTAGATCATATATAAGTTGTGTAGAGATAATAAAAACGTTTTTATTTTATTTATTTTATTTTATGCTTTTTTAACTATATGTTATACGTTTCAAACAGGACTGGGCGCAATGCCCGTCTACCCAGCGTTCATAGACCTGTCCCATATAGTGTGGATCAACAGTCATCTACCACAGAAATACCAGCACAAGTGGCGGTTTCTCTTCTCTTCGCATATACACGGAGAGTCGTTCTCGACTATGGCTGGTGAGTTGAACGATACTTATGTTGGACTACCCTCATATGTCTTCTAATGAGCTACCTTCATCTTAACTTTTTAGTCACTAAACATTGTTAGATTTAGAGATAGTATATAGTATGTTTATCTATCATTCAACCGTACGTTCTTCTGCGTACATCGATTTTATAATCACGGATTTTAAGGAGGACATCGTTTTAACAGATAATGCTTCAATAATGTTTGTTTTTTCTAAGATTTTTTTTTTCAATGTTAGAAGCATTTTGGTGTATACTTCCTTTTTAAACCGACTTCACAAAAGGAGTAGGGTCTCAATTTGTCTGTATGT
Source organism: Eurema hecabe (assembly GCA_026213755.1). Taxonomy (NCBI): domain Eukaryota; kingdom Metazoa; phylum Arthropoda; class Insecta; order Lepidoptera; family Pieridae; genus Terias; species Terias hecabe. The sequence continues at coordinate 4,995,385 of JADANM010000147.1, read as the reverse complement.
ATAATATTTTTATGTATGTTCATCGATATCTTCGTCAATTATACTGATTTCAAAAATTTTTTTATTGTTGGATAGGGTTCACTTGATGATGTGCCAAGTAAAACGTGTTTGTTTGGTTAAATAGATATTGTATTGTTGTAGCATTTACTTGGTACGAATTCAAAATTATAAAATAACTATTAAACCACTTCTATATACTAAACGAAAATGCGTACTACTTTGTGGGAAGCGAATTTATTTTTTGCTTTTTAGTTTGAAGTCGGTTTATTTTTTGTTAAAAATAATTTTATTTGTTCTCCAAATACTTCTGACTTCTCGTTTGACTATAGGTCGCCTAATGATACCGGTTCCCTCTTGTTTTAACATTCTTCATCACCTCGGTCCAATACAACAGGTCGAATACAAGAGCAAGGACCCTCGATCCTTATAATAGAAGACAACAGCGGGTACATATTCGGGGGCTTCGCCACTGCGTCTTGGAGCTGGAGCCCCAACTGGACGGGCACTGATGAGGCGTTCCTCTTCACCTGCGCGCCCCGGATGAGGGTATACCCGGCTACCAGCTACAATGACCACTACCAGTACATGAACCATCATACCAAGACCTTGCCTAATGGAATGGTGAGTAATGTAACTCTAGATAGTACTGACGACACAGTTGTAGGTACATAATCTCATATACAAACATTTTTAAAACCCAACACTTTCTTTTAAGACTTAAGAATACAGTAATGTAAAAGTGATATATGAAATATATTCTTGTTAACATATAATATGATCTCAATTCTCAATAAGATTGTTAGGTTAGCAATTTATATAATAACTCTGATACGTTCTGTTGTAAATACATTTAATAAATCGACTTGGGTTCTTCATTGTATATATAGTATACTAGCTGTTGCCCGCGATTCCATCCATGTGGACTTTCATATAAACTTTAACCCACCCCCGTCCCCCGTATAAACCTTTTTCCAGTTAAAATGTTTAATCCCAGTCTCTAGACCATCTGTGTACCAAATTTCGTTGTAATCGGCTCAGTAGTTTTAGCGTGATGGAAAGACAGACAGACAGACAGAGTTACTTTCAGATTTATAATATTAATATGGATTTTATTCTTGATAACGAAAGTGTATGATAATTAATGCATCTACGTTTGACATTCTCCCACGCAGACATTTTATTACACATTACATATAACTGGAATGATTTTGTTGGAAGTTTAGCATGCATGCAGATTAGACCCAGGATGAACACAAAGGTTGCCATGCTATCTTATAATATTATATATAAATCTCGTGCCACAATGTCCTCAATGGACTCTTAAACCACTTAATCGATTATATTAAAATTTGGACACTATGTGCAGTTTGACCCAACTTAAAAGATAGGATAGCTGACATCCCAGTATTGCCCCGGGAACGGGAATTACGCGGGTAAAACCGCGGGACACAGCTAGTAGTATATAAGTAATAGCAATGTACTTGAGTGCGGGGGGTGTGTTTCCAGCTGATGGGCGGGCAGCTGGAGTTCGGCGGCATCTGGGTGCCGGCCGAGCCGTTCGGCGAGGGCTCGTCGGCCGAGTCGTGCTCCACGTTCCGCGGGTACCGCCGCCTCAGCAAGGAGCCGCGCTTCCGCATCCGCTCCATCGAGCTGTGGGGCGTCGGCGACAAGCCCGACCTCGACAGGGAGGTCGGTACTCGCTCATACACTCACGCGCTACCTCACTCGCTCACACGTTACCTTACTCACTTGCTACCCCACTCACTCACTTGCTATCTCATTCACTCACTCACTTGATATCTCATTCACCCACTCACTTGATATATAATTCACCCACTCACTTGATATCTCATTCACTCACTCACTTGCTATCTCATTCACTTACTCACTTGCTAGGTACCACACACACACACTCGCTACCCCACTCACTTAATCAGCTATCTCACTCACTCACACACACCTCTTCGTTCACAGCTCACAATTTCTATAGATGTGATTTTACTTATGAATAAGATATAACTAACATAAAATGGACTATGTAAATATTTTTAAACTTAACTTAATATAGGTCAAATTACGTTTATATCCCTTTATTATTGTTTATCCACTTCCTTTGAAATCCCCTCCTTATCCTCCCCAAATCCCTTGCAGCACGAATCGGTGTCGGAGCACAGTAGCGTGCTCGAGGCGCACAAGTCGGAACTGAATTTCATGCATATGATCGGAAAACCGCTCTATAGCGAAGACTTACCCGATGTTTGCAAGCCGTGATGGTATTATAAACAAATTATTATATAGGTAAATTATACAGGTCATATTCTCGTAGGACTTTCAGCTTGGAGAAATTGTACGATAATCAGTAATCAATATTTTAGAAAGGGACAGTCGGCCGTTTTCGACTTTATATAGAGTTGTCTCTTTCATAGCTCTATGAAGTTGAAATTAACCAATAATCTCTTTAGTAATGTATACCTATTGTTGCGATGTGTAATAAATATTATGTTTGAGATATTTTTTCGAAAATATATTCCTTATTTGCTTATAATTTGTTTATGGATTAGAATTCAGTAAGTGTAGGTGTAAAAATTGATTAATCTATTAGTTTTTTAATTAGTTATCCTAAAATTGGTTTATAACTATATAGAGAATAGATTTATATAAGTGAAGTTACGCCAAAAAAGTTTTTTTTTAATTTGCAGGATGAAAGAGATACCAGTATTTTGGACGCGAATCCGGAAGCGAAGGCCATATTGGACATGGCGGGCCGCACGCGCCACAGCGAGGGCATTCGGGAGGAACCGCCCTTATAATGTAATTAGGTACGTTATTATTTTGTTTTCCGAAGTATTTAATACTTTGAATGGTGATTTAGAATATAAAAATGTTTCTTGGTATAAGTAGCGTCACGAATCTTTAGCGCTGAACGAAACCTGCACAAAAGTAAAAAATAAGGTCTCGATACCTTATTTTTTAACGGCGCGGCGCGCGGGGCGCGTGATCGTCGGGTGCGCGAGCGTTGATTGGTTGTCCCAGTCGTGTTGTCTTTGAGCACCAATACGTCAATTACGAGCGCGATTCTACCGATGCGCAGCTATTCTCGTCCAGCGCTAAACATCTGTGACGCGACCTATATCTATCGAAGTTTTTTATTTATAGACTGAAATATTTCTATTTTGTTATGTATAAAAATTTTGTAATGTTAAAATTGAAAAGTTTGAGAGTAACTTGGAGGAGGGTATAACTGTACCTACGGAATAACGTAACTGAATCTTGAAATGCATTGAACTTATGACATTGTATTGGTATGTAGCGACCGCTGCTCATGCGCCGAGTCTGAATCGCGCTTACGATATTTGTTCGAGACTTAGCATATATACAACTTCTCGACATCGAACCATCGGTCTGGTCGAGGATCCTCCCTTTGGCTCAGAGGAAGGTTACATCCTCCTTCCTTCCTCCCCACAGGTAAAATGATATATTTTTTATATTTACACGGGTTTAAAAATTTTCCCTTTTTTATTACAGATTAAATAATTGAGGATTACAAGTTTGCTTCCAAGCGCTTTTGAGAGTGTGCAATATTTTATAGGTATTATAAAGTTACCGGCGTTTTGTGTATGTGAATGTATGTATTTACTATGTTATCAGCTAAGATCTGGTTGTTTATTTGTTTATTTATAATTAAAATAATTTTTTGTTATTGGTCATGTGTAATCACCAGATTGAGATTTTAGATGAACTACTGAGATTTTAGAACACTACAGACTTTTTTGTCAGCCGATTGTCTAAAAATAGTTATTTTGAAGGTAGTGAAAAGTTTAGTAAAAGCTTGAAGCGTATGCACTTTATTACATGTTCATAGCTATTCAAACTATACAAAGATTAAAAAATCTATAACAAGTGTCTTAGTTAAAAGATTTAATTTATCAGATTAAACTAAATTGCAAAGTTTAATTTTAACTTAAAAAATTTGACCTTAATATTCCAGTAGGGTCAAATTTTGCAAGGTGAATTTGACCCTATGATCGATTGAGTTTAAGTACGTTGGATATATAGAGCCATCGTTTTGTAAAAACACTTAAATGTTTTTATTAATGATCCAATTTCATATGTATTTTATTTTCAAAAATTATATGTATGTTAAAGTAATTTTACGTATTGTGCCTTTGTGTAAAATGTGACTTCGATGTGTTGTTTCCGGCAGAGTATAATTTTTATAAGTCAATGAAGATTAGTACCTACATGTTACATAATTGTATATTTTCGTAATGTGATTTTGAAATTTGTGGTACATTATTAGTGATAAATCAATTTGACGCACATTTAAATTGGTAAGGTGAATTTTTAATGTTAAGAATAGTATGACATATTTGCTTTTAAATATTGTATTTTTAAAAATTGTATATGTTATCTATATCTATACTAATAAAGCTGAAGAGTTTGTTTGTTTGTTTGAACGCGCTAATCTCAGGATCTACTGGTTCGAATTGAAAAATTATTTTTTTATTGAATTGACCATTTATCGAGGAAGGCTTTAGGCTACATAACATCACGCTGCGACTAATAGGAGCGAAGATATAATGGAAAATATGGAAAAAACGGGGAAAATTATTCATCTTTGTCGGCTTCCTTTGCGTGCGCTCCGAAAACGGTTCAACATACAAAAATAATATGTATGAAAGAATTATTCCTCTTTAAATGATCTAAAAAAAAGTCCGGGACAGTATATGTCTATCTTCTAAGATTGACTCACTATAACATAATAATAGAAATAGATCCGACGGGGACGAAGTCGCGAGCAACAGCTAGTGAATGTATATGCGTTTCGATTGCGAGTATGTATAAATATATTATCTTGAAGTTGAACATATAATATTAGTTGAAAGGATCGTTGTATGGTACAAGAATTTATATTGGGAAGCTATTGGCCAATTCAATATTAATAAGTCTTTTATTATTGACGACCTCTTGGCGCAGTAGGTAATACACCTGCCTTCTGCGCGAAGGGTCGTGGGTTCGATTCCCACACCGGAAAAATATATTTGTAATTTATATTTGTATTTTTCTGGGGTCTGGGTGTTGCTATGTATTGTATGTATGTATTTACAAAAGAAAAGTAATGTATATGTAATTTATTCCGTTATCTAGTTGCCATAACACAAGCTTCGGCTTAGCTTGGAACTAGATGGCGCTGTGTATAAATGTCCTGAAAATATTTATTTATTTATTTATTTATTTATTATGAGATTTAGCTTAGCATTCTATAGGATTTTTATAATCTTGGTATATATAAACTAAATTTTTCATATAGTAATACTATTGATGTTTTCTAGGCAAATATTTAGCAGCATTGTTTTAATACAAATGTTAATTAGAATAATTATTTTTATCGATATGTAATGTATGTATTTTTTTGTTTGAAAACTGACTGGTTTGTGACTCAATGTAGCGATAACATATTTTGTTCATACGGATCTAGTCAAAAAGTGTAGATGATTTTATGGACCTTAAATAATATATTATTATGCATATTATTTATGAAACGTTTTTTTAACTAGATGAAAATATTAGATATCAGATCGCCATTGAACGCCAAATGTTACATGTAAGAATATGAAGTTGAAAATAAGCTATGCCAATCTGTATGCAGAGAGTTACCTAGGCATTTGTGTTCAAATAAGGGTGTAAACAATTATACTATATATAATAGATATGTTATAAGCGCAACATTTTGAAGACGCAAAAACATCCTAATTAGGACGTCTTACCCGTAGGATTTGTTGCCGGTGCATTCACGCGCAACTGACAAAACTACCTAAATCTTTTTTGGTGGTTTTATAATTTATCTCTTTTCTATCGTTTTGACTTGTATGTATGTGTGCTGCCGCTGCTGTGCGGAACACTTTTTTCGGTTGATTTGTATAAGGGTATAACATATCTATTATACAATATCATTGGGTGTATATATTTAATGTTTTTTCGTAAATTTATAGCATTCATAGAAGCCCTTGTATGGACTAGTCATGAATTTGTGTAGAATTTAAATTTTGTAATTTGTAGGTACCTTTTTATATGAATGCTTGAGATTCCATAATATTGATTTAATTACGTCATAGTTCTTATTTTAAATCGACTTATCAAAAAATGAATTCTGATACATATTATTTTTGTTTAATTAAGGATAACTTAACATAAAAGTAAATTAAAGATTTAAATTATTTAAATGTTTTTGATATCTTAATTTAAATATTTGTTTCTCTATACTAAGTTATATTGGTCAGTTCGCTTGTTTCGCCGATGCTTCATCATCAACATAGAATATTACCTACATTATATTGCCGTACGAATACTCAAACGTGAATTTAATTTAAGTATTTATTCATACTTACATATATCATGTCTTGCAAAATAATCAAATTAACTTAAATTGTATTGTAAAATACAAAATATTTTTAAATTGTATTACAATGTTTTTACGTTTGAGTATTTGAGAATGTTTCAAATTGAACGCCATTTCCCGCCAAAAACGTAGCATTCTATACCGCTTACAGATAAACACGTTCCTAGTCTAATTATAGCATTTTACGGCATAATGCATAATGTTGAATGTTCCAACTGTAGCAACGCTTCGCTCAAACGACTTCACGTTCCAATAAGTTTCAGCATAACTCAACAATGTGCGCCACTGAGTCGCACTATGCTCTGTTATTAGAATGCAAGGCATAGATAAATAGTTAAGGCGATGGTAACCTCTATTATGTCGGACAAATATTGTTTTATTTATTAGAAATGAAGTTATCTTCGTTGTTCTGTACGTTGTCTGTATCGAGATAATGTTGCTTTTAAGTGTTGAATGTTATATTTATTTTAGTCAAATTGTGTAAATAAATATGTAATTAATAAATTATTGGTTTCTTTTTAAGTTATGATAACGATCATAATATATTTTGGCTAAGTTTATAAATAGATTAATTAGATAGCAGTTAATAATAATTAGTAAGAAAAAAGCTTAATTTTTATTTCATAAAATTTATATTGTCACATGCACCATAGACTATAATATACCTATATACAAACAACTTATTAATTATAGTTCTCTTCGTTTTCCCATAGACAAATCTATGGGTTCATCGTTACAATCTTCCGTCTTCGGGAGGTCAATATTAGGTTTGGTGAATATATTCCTATTGCAGATCATGCCGTATAGCGGTACCGTGTCAGTTTTCGTTGTACAAGAAGTGTGTGTAGCGCGGGTATTTAATCTGTGGATTTATTGTAATTAGGTTTTAAAAACGTTATTCCAGGAATAAAAAGGATAGAAACTGGTATTGTTGAATTGATCTGTATCCGAAATATGTCATAAATTTTAAACAAACATTACACCAGTACAGTAACATATTTTTGGAGTCTTTACTACAGACTATATAAGGCACACATGCCCGTCTACTACCATAGACAAATTTTCTACATTTACATATTTATATTGTCTTAATTTTTTTTTATACTTATCAAGCAATATCAGCTGGTTTCTTCTAGGCTTTTCAATTGGGTATTCCAATAAGGAGGTTAAATAAAATACTAATCCTACTATCTAACTTATAACCATTAATAATACTAAGCTTAAATCAGACAACTGTTTATACATGATAATTTATAAAGTTTAAATTAAATAATAATAAGTCCTCTCATTTTTTTTTTCCTAATTACCAATTATCTACCGAATTTTACACAATTTCCAACATTACCAAATGTCTACTCTATTATTTTCAGTTATTCAATCTATGTAGTACCAATGTCTTCATAGGTACATACATATAAGACGAGTGTTGTAACACAACTAATTACTACTACAGTAGTAATGTGAGTCTAACTTATATTTGCGACAGGCGTCAGCTCTGTGCCGCTCGAGGTAGCGGCTCTGGCTGAAAGCCTTGCCGCACGCGGCGCAGCGCCACGCCCACGAGTGGTGCCCGCGCGTGCGCTGGTGCGCGCGTAGGTTCGACCTGACCGCCATATCGATACAGACTATATCATACATATGTCAAAGTACACGTCATGTTGTACTGATTCTGTCAGATATGTCAAAGTTGACGTCATATTATACAGACTGTCATGGATATGTCAAGATTCACTTCATGTTATACAGACTATATATTATAGTCACACAGATTCTGTCAAAGATATTATATCAAACTCAAATTTCACTCATTATTCAACTAGGCTATTTAAAGTAACAGTTTTGTATCGTCATGGTGCTGTTTTAAAATAAAAAGGTAAAATAACTAATATAGCCAACAAGAACGACGACAACAAAATAGAAACGGTCATCGTCCTGCGAGCGTTAAGCAACAATATTCCAAGGGATTTCGCCTTCTAAGTGTAAAAATAATATATCAAAGTGTATATTGAAATTTGAAGTGTTATAAATACAAGCACCAATTAAACCTTAAAATCTATAAATAATTATTTATGAGCAACTCCTCGTTATATAAGACTAGCTTACCCGTGCCAACTTCGTTGGGTATAATGTTAATTATCCTTTTCGATTTTTTATAGCCTATGACACTCAGTAATAATGTAGCTTTCTATTGGTGAAAGAATTTTTTAAAATCGGTTCAGTAGATCCCGAGATTACCCCATACAATTCAACAAACACACAAAATTTACTTCTTTATATAAAGTGTAGACCCAACTACTAGATAATCATTTTTCAATCTATTTAGTTTGTCATTATAAATATCTGGCTCTGGCTCTGCTTATAGTGGAATTAAATGTCGCTGTGTCCAGAATGAACTATTGGCATACAGAATTACTATCTTACTATTAACTTAATTTATTTTATTTAAATTTATGTGAAGTAAATTTTCTTGAGTTTAAATTTTTTAAATGAGCAAACTTCCGTTCTCACCGTAAACCCTTTCTCTAGTACACGTATAAAGCATCGTTTCTTCTAGAAGCATTTAATTATTGTTGCCCTTAATTAAAAATCCTGACTATTACCGATCAGCAAATGTCCTTCCACAATGAGGGTAAGGACACGGAAAGGGCCTCTCTCCAGTATGGAGCCTCAGATGTCCCTTTAAAACCCACGGTCGATCGAAACTCTTGCCACAGTACGAGCACACGTGGCTGGGACGTGGACGACGTTCTTCTAGACATTTCTGGAAGTCTGGAAATAGAGGCTGATGTTTTTTAAGAATTTATATGAATGTCTACGGTATGGTATGGTAACACGGGCTGATAACCGCAACCCCACGTCAAGGCGCGGTTTTTGCGTGAGAGTGGGCATCACATTCGATCCACCCCAGGTCATTGAAGAACGCCAGCAGTTTATTCACACCGGAGCGTATATAGGAGGCGTAGGAGCGTAGCGCGTACGCGTCACGAATCTTTAGCGCTGAACGAAACCTGCGCAGAAGTAAAAAATAAGGTATCGAGGTAACGGCGCGGCGCGCGGGGCGCGTGATCGTCGGATGCGCGAGCGTTGATTGGTCCCAGTCGTGTTGTCTTTCTCGCACCAATACGACAATTACGAGCGCAATTCTACCGATGCGCAGCTATTCTCGTCCAGCGCTAAACATAAATGACGCGTACTATACCTCTATTATTGAAGTACTAAGCCCTGTATTTCATGATATACTGTATGAGACTATTGGGATGATAGTTGAAACAAGAGCCAACTAAGCAAGGCGAAATCGATAGGTAATTTGAAATAATACCGTTATCTTTAACAGTGACAGATTCTTTTTCTTTGTCGCCAGAACGATTCTCCTTATCAAATGATTCCTTGCAATACAACAGTTCTATATTAAGTTTTTCTTCCGCGTTGTTTTTGACTAAGCTTTTTAGTTTCTCAGCTATTTTATCTATTTCCGAACCACCCTTGAAGGCACTTTTAAGCGGCTCCCGACTTTTTATTTCCTCAATGATGGGTGCCAATGGTTCTTTGCACATTTTCTTTTCAATCTTCGTTTCTACAGTTACAGTTGGTATTTCTGCTGCCTTCTTTCTTCGTCTTCTGCGTTTCTTCTCCGTAAAAACTTTCCGTTCTGTTTTCGATTCGTTCGATCTTAGATTGTATGTGGATTTATCAGCTTCCCGCTTCAAATTTGTATTTTTCTTGTTCAGTTCCGGCAAATTAACTGGTTTCTCGCTTTCGGAGGCGTAGTCGTAGTTTTCAGTGTCGACGAACTGCGGTAAAAATTGACTTTTCTTCAGGAGCTGAAGGTAAAATCGTGTGGCTATGGGAACTTTATCGTGATATATAGTTTCATTATTCTTTAATAGTGTTTTCTGCTTCTTTAGCGACACTTTTGGACCACGTGCCGATTTTATCTCATCTGAAATAATTTAAGAGGTTCCCGGTTTAGATAACCGAAATGTTTGTATATACAAAATAATCATAATAATAAAAATGAGTTGCCAATGACAAATAAAATGATTATAATTAAACTCCTAAGAAGAATACAAAATATGGTATTCTTTCTACCTTCAACGATTGAAATTTACGTAAAAGGGAATATGGGCTTCCTGGGTTCCTGACTTTCCGCGCGAAAATATAGATATAGAATGATATCGAACCTCAACGAATGGCAACACCTTTTAGTCATTACTAAAAGTTCGGCTTATTTCGAACTAACAACATTGCTATAATACAATACATAATGGGAGTTTTGGTGGGAACTGGGAATCTGGCGACGTCCATTTGTAACCTTGATTGAATATTAGTTATTCAGTGCATCAAGTGATTTAATGTTTGATTGTGATAGTAAATCATGCAGTAAATTAGCTAAAAAGTGTCCAGGAAATGAAGAATTCATTCGAGAGTGCATATAAGCGCCGTTCCGATTGCTCCAAGATTCGTCGATGTTTTTCGTAAAGTTCACTATTACTTTACGAAAGGCAGAAAGGAAAGAAAGAACTTATAAGATTGCCTGTATCCATGGTCAAGAAATAAATTATAAAATAAATAAATACAATACATACTACTTATATTATTTGTAAAGAAACATAATAACATCTACACGAATACCTATAAAGATAAATACGTTTATCATAATATGTGATATTATTTTAAGCTTTTCTTTGAGACTAATTTTTAAGTTATTTCGAATCTAATCTTTCGCATTCTTTTAAAGTAAGTAAAAACCTACATAAGAAGTATATTATTAATTAAAAGCACCTCTTATACTATACCATACCTCTCTACATAGAGACTAATAAAGTTCACTACAATATTAATTTAATTATTTCATTATAATTATATCAAAAGGAAATCATAAGTGTATAAGATACTTATATTTTTCATTTAACAATTACCTGTTTCATGAATGAAAAATTCCATCAACGGTCGAACAGAGTTTAGAAAGCATTTTGGCATTTCTTTTACAAGTTTTATTTATTCTAAAACAGTCAGTAATTACATAAAATATGTTAAAATATTTGATAGAGCACTACACTGTAACAAAGCACTTGTTGAAATTCGACAGACAAGAAACAAAAGAAACGGTTTTACTTTTAAAATTCAAATTTTAGCAGATCCGTAGCCTAACATCGACAGCCAGCCAATTTCGATACATATCTATAATAATATACACAAACTTTTTGCTTTATCGTTTGATTTATTTATTTAATTTGATGACAATTTTACAACAAATAATGATATTAAATAGACGATAACTATCGTAGCCTTCTTTTTATTTAAGCATTACAGTTTTAATAATATTGAAAGAAAATAAAATCTCTTTGGTAATTAAAATAGTTTTTATATCTGAAACGTAAAATGGAAAATAAATATGGCGCGCACGCGAGGTGTGGACACGATGGGCGGGGGGCAAATGACAAGAGGGCGCGAATCGATTTTATTCGCGGTCGAGACGACGGAACGTGTGCGTGTCTTGTTGCGCTTTATTTTGCCGCTTCGTCGTGATACCGGGCGATGTAAAACAACAAAAGCGTTTAGCATGTGATTGTGTTTTTATGAAATAAATAGTGTGTATAGTATTAAGTTTATTTATACGGTGATGTTGAGGTAGAGTGGTGCAACAGCGGCGCCATGGGCAATTCATGTAGCTCTGGACAGGCTCATAAGGACAAGGATAATGTTTCTCAGCAATCGGAAGAGTGAGTATCTTTTGTATCTTAATTTTGACAAAGCGTGAAGGCCGAGAATTTCAATACTCTATTATATTGTGACCGAAAAGTGACCAGAATTGAAGAAAAATATATTAATAGAATTAGTAACAAATATTCATGTGTCATCGTATCGTATCACAACTGGGATGACAATAAATCAATACTTAGAACCTCCCGTGATTTTGTGAATGGTACTATTACTCGAGATGAGATCTTTATTATACTAATAAATAGTACTGGATAATTTATTAAGGATATTTTGCATAAAGAACTTCATCAACAAACGAGCAATTTTACTTCTGTTTGTTTATAACCGTTACAATCGTAAATAACCTGTAAACTTCTCCTCGATAATACTATTAATTTTAAAAAGAAAATGAAACTACCAATCATATAATAATAAATTATAAGTTACATTAAGCATGTTTTTTCTCAAGAAAATTTTTAGTAATATTGTATCTAGATTGCTAGTTGCGATAATACCTACTGAAAAAAATGTTCTATTTAAGAGTTCTGACGTTAACGAATTTTAATTTATTTAATCGCAGAAATGCTGTAGACGATTAATATGCAAAATACCTACTTATTATTTATAATATATTTTTTACAAGGTACTTTTTTCGTTACATATTTTTAAATATAATCTGGCTAAATATATAGCTATATGTAGTGAGGAATGAAAAAGAAACAATTAAATTATACTTACGGTGGAAAAAGGGATCTTTAAGCATCTAATCCGATCATCAATCATTGTTGAAAAGGAAGCGCTTATTAGATCCGAAGGAAATCCGAACCCAACTTAAATTTATATTACTTAATTGTTTGTAAATTGGAAATCCTATTTTTTGGTCGTTTGTTCTAATGACGCCAACATTAGATCGTATTACTTATTAGGTATAAAGATGTCAAATAGTATAGCAAATTACATTTTCTCTAGTTTTTCGTCGAGACCTTGGGTTTCCCACGTACCTATATAATATATTTACAACACTTTTCAAGAATTACATTATACAGAAATAATTTTCAAAATATTTAATTATTTCTTTAAGTTTTTTTACGAAAATTTACCTACGAAAGTGTCGAATCCTACGTATAGTAGAAATTTACTTATCATACACAATTTTTTTTTCATATTTTTTTTAAATACGACCAGTAGTTTAAAAACAGTATCGTATTCAAAGAAATCCATACAGATGTATTACCTACTATAAAGACATCAGCAATCAAATAGGTAAAGGAATCCAGAAATAACGACAATTTGGCGGTAAGAATTTGCGTGTAGTAATCGTAATATAGTAGAACGCCGATTAACCTCTACCTATTATTGTTATGAATTTTTACACTTTGTATTTTTGATAAGGCCTGATGGGGTTGCAACTTTATCTGATGGAGATGTTCAAGTGAACGTTATTGGAGAACTGTGTTTGTTAAACTTAATAAAGTTTATTCCATGTGTGACAGTTCGTTTTTCTTTATTACCAGTCTATGTCCGATTATCCGATTTTTCGATTATCCGAATAGACCCCGGTCCCAGTTAATTCGGATAATTAAAGTCAAAGTCAAAGTCAAAAGTATCTTTATTCAATTAGGCTACATAAACTAACACTTTTGAATCGTCATGGTATTACAAAACGTTTACGAAAATTCGGAAGGCAGTTTCTACAGCGAAGAACCGACAAGAAACTCTGATAGTTACTCTTTTTAAAATTTGATCATACTATTGTAAATATAAACAAAAACTCGACTATTATAATATTTATACATGAAAAAGGTCACTGTCCCACGAGCGTTAAGAAATATCATACCAAGGGGTTTTGTCTTCAATATATTCATTTAATGTATAGTACGCCTTTTTAATTAGACATTTTTTAACAAGGCTTCTAAACTTGGAATAAATCAGATCCTTGACGCTCTTAGGAAGCTTATTATAGAATAGTATACTCTGACCCATGAAAGAATCGTCGTTCTACTACTTTAACTATAAAGAGATACACATGAAACACATTCCAAAACACTTGGATAAGAGAGACGCACGCGTTACAACGGTTGATATATTTTATGATGCGTATTTCTGGTGTACTATTTTTATATTCCGCTGAACGAGACACTGCCCTAAGTGTAATTTTTGTGTGTCGGAATTTTTGAGTTTTATAACTACGTATGATATATATTAATATGTATTAAGATGTCTCTCGATATAAGTTTGTATCAAAAGTCCATTAATAGTTACAGTATTTGTAATGTTAAAATAGTAGTTTACGTTTGTAGGGTTAAGAAAACTTTAGATTTTAAGGGCACATTTGTAATACTAACACTATCCTACTTTCCTAAACAATAACTTTTTTAAATATTTTTATACATGTACATATTTATATTTAATTGAATTCGAGAATTACAGTAATTGGTACGTAGGGTTATAGTCTTTATTGTAGTTCTTTTAATGTTTATTTAATTAATTTAATGCGTCCCGCGGTATGACTCGTGAATTAATAGTAGCCTAGTTAATACCAGCCTATGATATTCATAACTCACAAGTAACGTGGCTTTCTATTAAAAAAGGTAATCTATCTATATATCTATACATATAATAAAAACGTAACGAGTCCCTGTCTGTACATGGAAGGTACATGAGAAAAAATATTACAGGAGACCTTTTTTAACGCAATAGAACAATGATTTTTGGAATTTTTGTCTGTTTGTCTGTTTGTTTGTGCACGCTAATCTCAGAAACGGCTTTTCCTATCTAGATGGGGTTTTCAATGATATATTGTGGTAAGCTTAACTTAACATTTAGTCTTTAACTCATGTCAATCGGTTGATAAATAAAAAAGTTATGGCAATTTAAAGAATCACGTTGAACTTACGGAACAATTGGCGCGGGTTCGGCATTTTCAAAAATGCTGCCAAAGTCACTTTTCTACGCGGGCGAAGTCGCTGGCACAGCTAGTTTTTAATATAATTTCAGCAGTCCTAAACATTTATCATCCCCATAATATAACAAGGCACAAACACATAAACATATTTACCTCCTTTAAATAATACAATAGATGTACAGATAGAAAATAGAGATTTCGATTTCCTATAAATTTAATACATATTTTTTTATATAGTGTTTATTTTACGTAACGTATACGTAGATAATTACGGTATACCTATTAATGAAATGACACGAGCCGGTATTTTTCTTATCATTACCACAATTACACATAATTGCGATATTGACATGCTGAATAAATTAAGTGTAAGAAGTGTACCTAATACAAACTATTATATATGATCTATTATACTACTTTGTTATAAGTTGAAGATTTTATTTGATGTCTTATCGCACTTTTCTCTGGAATTTCGCGTTGGATTTTCAAATTTATACTATAGGTAATATACAGTCCCAGTTTTTCAATTATAGCATTAGAACGTAATATGCGGCGTTACGCTGAATGAATGTTTCAAGTATATCTTTCTTTATTCATATATCGAGCACTCTCAAAAGTATTAAGTAGTGCTTTCGCTTGATTCGTGCAATTACATGTGCAGTAACAGAAAATTAACAAATGTTTTTCTTTAATTTGACATTGATCGAAATGTCGCACTATGCTCTGTTATTGGAAAACGCTGTGTGTGTACATGCTAAACTACTAAAGTGAGCGTCTTGAAAATGAAATAATTGTTATTATGGTATAAGTAGCGTCACGAATCTTTAGCGCTGATCGAAACCTGCGCAGAAGTAAAAATAAAGTATCGAGGGGAGGGCAAGGCGCGCGGGGCGCGTGATCGTCGTGTGCGCGAGCGTTGATTGGTTCCCCAGTCGTGTTGTCTTTCTCGCACCAATATCTCAATTACAAGCGCGATTCTACCGATGCGCAGCTATTCTCGTCCAGCGCTAAACATTCGTCACGCGACCTATACCTACTTGTTGCTACTAATGATATTATAAATGCGTCGATCTGTCAGTCTTATCCAATGAGGTGTAAGCTTAGACCGATTCTGATGAATTGTAGAGTAGAACACATTATAGTTCGGAGCATGTCAAATTTTAATATAAAGGGTTTAAAGTGTTGAACGTTTGTTTAAGAATTCGTCAATATTTCATCAGTTTAAACACTAATGAAAGCCCAGAAAATGTGTAATATGCATAACTTATAGAAAAATAAATGTTAGTAGAAGTTAGAACACATTAGTTTGGAGCATATCAAATTTTAAAGCGATATTATGGGCTCAAGGGGTTGTACGTTTGTATGAGAACTCGTCATTATCGTCAATATGTCATCAGTTTCAACGCTAATAAAAGCTATAGTATTTATTTTAAAACAACAGTTTAAAAAAATACCTGCCTCAAAACATTTGATATCTTTCACAGCAAGCCAACCGCGGTACCTAGGATCACGGGTCAATAAACAGTATTCTCTTACTAAGCAGGTTTCAACAATCTTGAGAAAATACGAGTTTTCATCTTTATAATAATCTTCTCTGAAAATTTATTTTAGGTCATCGTTATTTATAAAAGTAAAAAGACCTTTTTCGCTAACGTTGTGTCAGCAGCAGCAAGTTTTTTATTAACCATGAATTTCTATAAAGTTAAGATATAGTGCTGGAAAAATAATGAGTAACTCTACCAACGGTCCTCGATATTATTTAAATACGTCATCGTAGTCATTTTAATTTTGATTGAGCTTATGCTTAACGATGCAATGTAACGACATCGGAATACACTTATGAGATCACGCTTATATATGTCACCGGAAAATAACAAGAACAGCAAAATTATAAATTTCCTAGGAAATTTATAAACCTTCGTAGGATTCTAAACGAGAGATATATTGTATTATTTTACTACCACATTTTCGTAAAATTATCAATTTGCGATGTCCCGTGATAACTTTATCAACTAACGAATATCCATTCGTAAGGTTCTAAATGGTTCGACCAATCACAGAAGAGTTTTTAATTTAACGCTTTTTTTAAAATACGGAAAGTAACACTCTCTGGTTGGTTGATGTTGACAGTTGTTCAACCAATCGGGACGCACATGGCGTTTGGTTATTGCTTATTTATTATTTTACGCGTGAGTTCGGTAAGTTTATAATTTTGCGAAAATTGCAATACCTATATATCTACACACTTATAAAAATCTCATCTCTACGTTCCTATATTAAAATTATCCCATACAATACAAACATCAGATAATAAGGCACATCGAGTATCATTTGACCCCGTATGCATTAATTAACGCTCAAATGTTCGCTCCAATTACATCAAGTGTCTTAACTCGCAAATCGCTCAATGAACGAGGCTTGTCACCGTAGACATATAACCCATAGACTGATAGTACTTTAATAATAGGTCCTCCGAAAATTAAGCCAAAACTGTATACCTATATGTAGGTGATAACAGCACGTTCGTATTCTCAACTAGGGGACTCGTGCCCACTTCGTTGAGCATAATGTTAACAATCCCTTTTTTATATAGCCTATGACACTCAGCAATAATGTAGCTTTTTATTGATGAGAAAATTTTTATAATCGGTTCAGTAGATTCCGAGATTACCCCTTACAATTTAACAAACACACAAACTTTACTTCTTTATAATATTAGTATGGATGACACGCACACAAGCCTCCCGATAATGTTGCTGTTATAAAAAATTTACCCTATAAATGAGGAAATTGAAAACTTCGAAAAACAAACGAATGTGGATTCGTTACACTGCGACGACGATCTACGTAAGTAATAATAATAATAATAATACTTCTTTATTTGAGTAAGATTAAAAACATATAAGCCTATGAACCCATAGGCTCCCGAACTAGTGTTAAACTGTATTTCAGGAGCCAGTGGCTTCTCCCATTTGAACAAGATGATGAGATACGTACTCTAATCGAGAAACTATATAAAAAAAGAATATACATATTATACCAAAGAAAAATAATAACGAAAAAACGAAAAAAAAATAACAACGAAATATAAATAATTGCCTTAAGCGTATGTATGTGTGTGTGTGTGTGTGTGTGTGTGTGAGTAGACAAAAGTCCTTTGAAATTGCTTCTCTTTGCGTGGTCATACTGCGGTTCTAGGTGTTATAATTCTTTCCTTGTCACAATCAATCATACCGTCGCTGGCAAGTTTGCAAACGAGCTGTGCAGACAGTATTTGAGTCACCGAGGAATTACGTAGGTAGAGTACGCGTCATTTATGTTTAGCGCTGGACGAGAGTAGCTGTGCATCGTAGAATCGCGCTCGTAATGGACGTATTGGTGCGAGAAAGACAACACGACTGGGACAACCAATCAACGCTCGCGCACCCGACGATCACGCGCCCCGCGCGCCGCACCGTTACCTCGATACCTTATTTTTGACTCCTGCGCAGGTTTCGTTCAGCGCTAAACATTCCTGACGCGTACTATAGTAGGTACTTACCTATATAGCAACAATTTCAAAAGGAAATTTTAATCGCTGCTGTCGGATCTTAAAGCTTACGTACTTGGGTGTTAAGGAGTTTTATAGTAGGAAGAAAGCTTTTGTTGTTTTATATGTATATTTTTATAAAGGTAGTTAGGTCATACGAAGAGCTTTACGTTGTTCTATGTGTGGAAGTTGGGCTTATCATCAGGCTAAACTCCTGCTTAATTGCCTTTCGTACATTATTCTAATTTGGGTAAATTTAACGGTACTACACACTATATTTGAATTCATTAGGTAATGTGAATTTAATAATAAAGAAATGTACCGCTCAAAATATCGTATGCTACAGCCGTACAAATATCATACCAAATTAATGAAATAAAAAGAATCTACATTGTGTTTGTAATATAAATGCTAAACGACCTTTAACCTACTCTACTATTCATGCCAATTCATAAATGTCCCATTTTTTTACTTCATTTTATTGCCACAATTCGCGACAAACGCCAAAAACATTTTTTCAGTATTCCAATCTCTGGAACCTTATTAATTCGTTGAAAAGTTATCTCAATAACCACCAAGTATTTACTCAAAAAGTCAAATTTATATTATATAGCAAATCACTATAAGTCATGATTATTAGTGATTTGCTGTTATATATTAGGTTGGATAAATAAACCTAGTATAATATTGTTGTTTTGACTCCAGACTAAAGATTGGTTGGTGCCATGCCACCTAATTATAGAATATGGCGATGTCTTACTATTTGGAGAAGTTTCGATTGTTGCTAATGTATAATAAACTTTAATTTTGACCTAAAATTTAATTACTTTGTCTTTGTTCCTTCATCTAGATTTTATTCACTCTTTTACTATTTTATTAAGACCATTAAAAGTCAGTCAGTTAAGTAATATTGAGTGAGTAAACTAATTATGTTTCACCGATAAATCAGCTTGCAAAGGCGAAATTATTCACAAAAGTGATACTGAGAAACATCAAATAATCACTTTCATGTAAAAAGAAAATTTCGTAAAAAGGTCTGTTCAAGTTCTTGAACTTGTACCCGAAGATGGAGCTCCAAGAATTCGTAAATCTAATTCAATCTTAAGACCCATCCTCAGCTAAATTATCTTATCCACTTGAAGTCGTCAAATTACATGAAGCCTGATGACCGGACGGTTCGTCGCATTTACATGACTAGTTGCTTAGCTAAAAATTTTCTTTTGAAGGTTAAGGTAAAATCAAAGTATATAGTTAAATAAAATGGTTAATCGCTCGTGTTAATTGTTAATTTTGTAATGCAGAAAATTAAAATAAAGTAAAAAACAGGAAGGAGTCTTCTAGCCAAATTACGTCGGATGATACACTGCCAATTATTCTTCAAAATATGCAAACATTGTTTCAATATTACTCACGGTTTATAAAAATCTGTCTATTTATCGCAGGCGATACTGATCTATTGGCAAGAAAATAGATGTTATGTTTGTGTTGGATTATTATAAATATTATTTATTATCGCGAGAATAGCCATTAGGTAACGGCTGTGACGGCTTTATTATGGAAGCTAGGAAGTAGCAGGGCTGATCATATTATCTTAGGTGCCAAAATACAAGATGTGAAGTGATCATCTATAGTAACGTCCAAGAAAACTGTAGGGTATCTCGCATACGCACTGTGTACATTGGGACTTAGTTATTGGAGTTAAAACCAAGTTACTGTTTAAATGCTTCCCACATAGCGAGCATATCACTCTACCCCAATCTTGGGATGCCTATCACAGAATACCCTTAGGGACAGGAAGCTCTCGAATGCCATGTTATACACTAATGAATCAAGTTATGCTTCTAATAGCCTCAAATATTCCATCTCCGACCCAGCGAGATTTCATATTAACTAACCTTGATGTGATTCGAAATGTGGATCTAAGAAATTGTGCTGAATAATGAAGTATTCATTATACCTATTCGTATATCTATAATCTTACCTGCTATATGTTGAGATAGTTCCTACAATTTTATTATTGGCGCAGTATTCGGGACAAAAGACATGATGATAGGGTATGAAAAAAATACCTTTGTTGTTTGCTTTGACAAAATAACAATACTATAGATACAGCGCATATGAAAACGTGCAAAGAATTTATGCTCCTTTTCATAAATAACAAAAAAATCGTATCAATTATTTTTCAATTTATTCTGACGGAATTTAAATATTTTAGTCACCAGCCCAATTTCTTAGTTTATTAGCGTGGACTTTCATATAAACTTTGACTCCCCCTTCCCCCCTTATAACCCATTTTTTCCAGTTTAAAAGTAGCCTATGTTACCCTCCATCTTTTCAACTAACTGTATGCCAAAAATCACGTCGATTGATTGCTAAGCTACGGCATGAAGGAAGGTCAAACAAACAAACAAAGACCCTTTCACATTTATACTATTAGTATGGATAGGAAAATATCCTAGGAACTTCAATTCAAACATGGTCATAGGCAGGCGCTAGTGACAAGTCCAATAGAGACATTGTTGACACGTTCCACCCTATCAATTAGGTCAATAATTCGAGCACGCAACAGTAAACACAATGAAATACTTTTGGCAGCAGAACGGTGTGTGTCACTGCAACTAATTCAATGCACGCTAGGACGTTTGTATCAGTTTATTTCTATTCATTTATTATGTCCTAAATATATCTAATAGGGCAAATTCGATTAGACAAAGAGCTTTATTCCAAAGGTGTGTACTTGTCACACCAAAGGGAATACGGATGCCCAAGTTAATTTGTTTAATCGATTCCCAAATCCATCTAAGATGTAAAGGATTTAAGGGTAAATGTGTAGTAACATTTTGTTAGTATTTAGAACGGAACAGACATAAATTGTAGAGAAAAAAACACCAAAACATTACGCACCTAAAAAATCTCAGATAGACTTTTAGTAATGGTCAACTTGTATGAATTTAAATGTTACCATTATACAAGCTTGTTTCAATTGTAACCATGCTAAATTAATCAGACCAGGTGTAAAACAATCTTATTCTAACTACGTAGCAGTGTGATTTGAAATATATATTGGTGTATGATTTCTACATTCATTGTTGGTTTAATTTTTCTAATTTAGTTCCTATAGAAGTGGAACCTCCTTAAATTAAAAAAGCTCTCAAAACGAATGCTTTCTTTCTATAATCGAATTGATATCTTCGTCATGTAAATTGGTGAATGATTCTCTAATCTATTTCATTGATGGATTTTTTGTTTATTCAATTGATGCAGGAAGTTAGATCAAACGTTTTATTTTTCTCGTGTCAATAACCGCTACTATTCATACATTCGCGAGTGTAAAAAATATAATTGGACTCTTGGCATCCGCATATCTATGTGTAATATTGGCTAATAGCGTGTCCGGTCGCGCGTAGGAGGTTTCCGAAACCATCCATAGTAAAAATGTTTTTTAACACTGACATTTCAAAATTTGTCAATATTCAAGTTAGGCCTTTCTACTTGGTGAATTAACAGATTAAAAGCTCTATAATTTTCATATAAAATTAATTTTAAAGACTACCTCTTTCAGTGTTTTGAACAAGCGTCTAGCTTTTAAAAGGGGAGAGCACTAATAAACAAAAAAACACTGGTGTTTCTAGACTTAAACATCGGAATGCTAAAATTCGTAAAACTCTTTATGTAAAAGTCACGTGTAAAAACAAATTCACATTTTTGTCGAGGAGAAATTCCCTTACGGGAGATAACCGTCCACTGTGCTGAACGTCTTCTATCGGGCTCGAACTTTGCGTATGGCTACTACCGACTAGAAATCCCATGTTCCTTTACACCCCATGCGGTGGTCTCACAGGCACTTCGAAACAATCTTTGTGAGCCTATCAGAGTTACCGCAACCCTATTTCACCTCTACTAAGATATATACGTTAAGTATTACCTCTTTTCATCGATCAATTGAGATTGAACGTGTACGTGACATCAATCTCGTGTCACTCGCCGTTCTCACCGCGTTAACCGCAGACGATCGTTGGAGCCGCACGTGTAACGGACCGTAATTGGAATCCTGAAGCTCTGCTCCGAATGTAATCGTCGTCGATATCGAAAAATTTTGAGACCGCTTATCGTATTATGGAGCATAAATACTCGAATCGAATCGAGCAGCAGTTCATCATATACGAGTATATCAAAAAGTTTCTTTTTTCGAAATCTCTCAAAACTGTATCGAAACTAGTCAACTCGAAGTTGATTGTGTTCGCAGCAGAGTTATTTGTTCGTTACGTTGATTGTCTAAGGAGATAAGAGAAATGATGTTACTAAAAAAACTAAGTCCTATAAAAAATAGGACTATTTAGTTTCTGATGGCTAATAATGTTACGACCAACAGCATTCCTTCCGAAAATTAAACTATATTAATTCAACTGCTACCGTTCACGTACAGCCCATATAGTAGAGTGGTAATTACAATTACTTAACGCTAAAAAATAAACGAATCGTACTCGCTGGCGGGCCGCCAGCCGCCGCACATAATACCGCGGCTGCTCTGAGGTGATTTTATTCATTATTTGTTTGATGAGAATTCTAAACGCTTCAGATAATGTTTCTCGAGAAATTATTTTTATTAGTACCGACTTGACAGCATAGCGACTAACGTTCGTAACATGTAAATGATAAAGTTGAAAGATATTTTTGAAATGGCATGTACCTACTGTATTCGGAAAAACTGATTATTTTAACTTTCTTTGTTTAGTTGGTTAAAAGCTATTGAAACCTTACTAAAATCGTAATTACGATAGTTTGGGAAGATTTATTATTTTGTTTTTTACTCAACTGCTGAATCGATATAGCTGAAGATTGCTAGCAGGTAGGTGCTATAGTACCCTATCCTTGTTCTAGCTTACTGCTCTATGCTGTGTTTCAGTCCATGACTATTCAATTTCTACTTAAAGTTGCTCGTATTAAGTTCCTAATATTTCTTCGGTCATCAAAGCTATCTATCTACCACTGATATTATAACGCTCCGTTAGTATTAAGTCCACATCTTGTCAGTGTATAGAAACAGTAAAATTGTTCCTTACTTCAAGCATTCATTACTTTAAAACGATTGCTGCTGCCAGTATGGGATGCTCCAACTATAGACATAAATATGTCACGATGTTTCTGATAATTAATTCTTGTTATATACATACATAGGTTGTTTTTTAATTCTATGAAGTGGTGAGTGGTGAGACGAGATGGACGCTCTGCTGATGGTAAGAAAAACGCCAGCCCATAACCAATGTAGGTACCGTCAAAATACTTTCAAAGTACTTTAATATTCATAACGTAACAGCACCGTTTAAATTAAAAGTCAATATTTTACATCAAAAGCTGCAATTGCATTCAACCTTTAGTATTGCACTATAATTGAATCATAGAAGCATGGAAGAGCTACACATGCTCCCTTTCAATAAGTGAAACATAAATACAAATAAATAACGGGCTTTGCTCCGCGAGTTTCGCTTTATTGGATACAATAGCACTTTCCGCAGTTCAAACATTATCGGGAATGTTGGAGGAAATGCACTGGATTGAGATTGTGTTTGTCTGAGAATTGAGGATTCCATTCCGCTCCGTTCCAATTGTAGGTTATATTTGTGTCTATATATTGTAATACTTTATAGCAAAGTTCACGGTAGCACTGCATTGGCTTTGGGCTGGCGTTACTCTTACCATCAGGAGTGCGTCCAGCTCGTCTCCCCTCTTCATATTATAAAAATAAAAAAATGCTAGCCGCTCTACGCGTTTTTTGGGTATATAACAGCCTTTACCAAATGTACTGTATTGTAATTTAATCGGCTCGTTCAAATTAGTTTCTTTTACTAATTAAAACACTATGGCTAACTTTTAAATAAAATATAATACGTGATAATTCTCGCGCAATTGAAACAAAAATAAAATCTCAATACCTATTTTGGACAGGTTACACTCAAAAGTATTCATTATGCACTGCAAAAACCGTGTGAAATAGGTACTTACTAAATATTAGGACCGCCATTTCTGGCCATTTGAGAATATCAGTTGCGTGCCCTTCGTAAACGAGATATATTATATGTATGAAAGAATGATTCCTCTTTTAAAGATCTATAAATGTGTGACATAATAGCATAAACAACGGCTAGTTCTCTATATGTACAATAGTCATAATATTGTTAATGGAAGGTCCAATATTTACTGTACTAACCAATTAGTTTGAACTATCTCAGGTAATATTTGCCAAGTCCTGTCTAGACGAAAGTCTGGACACAGCCAAAGTATGACGTGGCAAGTGCGTCATTCCCTCTAGGTATGTAGGTTACGGGCGTTAGGCGCAAGCCGTACTGGACGGACTTCAGGACATGCTAATATAAGGAACTATTATAAGCGTGTAATAAAATCGCCCCCTACTCCATATCTGCCTGTATCCACCCTAATAATATGATTTACGAGAGAGGATAACAGATGGAGGGATTTATAAATCAAGAAGAACTCTTCATACTGAACCAAGGAACATTATAGTTTTTATTAAAGCGAATTGAGTGTGTCTATGTTTCACGTCTGAACTGTATGTATGCAACAAGCTCGTGACAACGCGAGTGCACATGGGCGGCGCTGATCACTTCTCATCAGGTGACGCGCCTGCTCGTTTGCATATAAAAAAATGTAGCACCGAATGTTTAAAATTTCAGTTTAATGAATAATTGCTAGCGTCGAAATTTTGTTTGGGAGTTAGGTCACTATCGACCGACGGTCAAAACGTGTGAAACGTTGTATTTAGTCATTTCATAAAGAGTAATAATAAAGAATAAGTATTTATTCCAATGTTTAATGATTTCCAACATCGCAAAAAATATGAGTATTAAAATATCGTAAATATTAGTCGTTTAAAGTTATCCGCACCCTACCCGTCTGTGTCACACCTTAGAACGTATGAAATCTTTAAACTGGATTTTTCAAGTTTTACTACCGGCAACCAGCCGTAGTACTACAGCTGTTTTGTAGTGCTATGTGCGTATTTAGACTTATTTTTGTTTACGACACGTACGTGAGCGATCACGTGCTCCAAATGGATGCTGGAATAACATACTTTAACTACTTTTTATTTGAGATATTTATTATTAGATAGTTGCTTTCTTCAATTGCAATTTTTAGTTGGTTGTAAATATATGTATGTCATAAAAGGCTAAATTAATAATAATAATTATATATTATTAGATAGTAGGTAGTTATAAGTGTTTTAGTACAATATGGCTTCTTTGGAATATATGCAGGAGTTTGAGAGTCGCCACAACAATATTCCCATATTGGCGTGTGGAGTATGTGTCCTTTTAATTTTTTAATTAAAAACAAGAGAAGTGAGAGTGGACTAAATCCTGTCCTATTTTTTGGTTCGTTTTGTGTTTGTTTTTTTAATGTTTTGCATTATAAGATTTAAATTTTACGTAAAGATGAGAGCTTATTAACGATAGAGTATATGTGCCACTAAAATATTGAAAAATTGAGAACGATATCCATGTTTTACTAGTATATTTTGTGTGACTATATAAAATTTCCCTATCTTACATAGACAATTTACAAAATATATATATTTTATATTATATAAAAAACGCAAAAGAAAATCGAAAACCAGAGCTAACGATGAAATATTTTTAAAGTGGGCAAGAATTTAAAACTTAAAAGCCACATTATGGGGAAAGCTCGCGATCCCGTCGAGCGCCGTCATCGACTTAATATGAGCTTTGTAAGTTACCGACTTATATGGGAATTAAATGCTGAGAGCTTTGCGTGCTTATTAGAAAGACGCTACCCTTTTTCTATATACTCTAAGTTTCATTGTTTCTAAGTTTTCATTACTTAATATATTAAAAAAAGTTCAAATAACTTCTTGATTTACTTAAACTATTCATCGGTGTAAGAATAATTCAATTGCATCTACAGATTAAGCTTCTCGTCCATACTAATCTATCTAATAAATGAAAATGAATAGACAAATATTTATATGTGCGTAACCCGATAAAAGTTGAACCGATTTCGATAATTATTTTTATTAGAATATTCCTTAAAGTACGAGGATGGATCTTAAGCAGAGAAAAGAAGGGTAGATTTAAAGCACTGAAGTTTAACAATGTGGAAGGTATCCCTCCATATTGTTATGAAAAAATTTAGACCCTAGTAAATCTGCGAGATACAGTTTTAGTTTGTTATAAAACACATGTAAAAATCATTTAATGTTAAAGACCTTTTAACAATATAAAACGATCGATCGCAGTTTCTTGAGCTACCCATATAACAATAGCTCCAATAGTATATAGCAGCTAGGTACTCAATTTCCCCCGTAATAAATACAACGGGATACAATCCGAACAGGAAATCGTCTTTCACCGCTTGCATCTTGACGAGTTGTGCGCGAATAAATACATTACAATGGCCACGTTTGGATTCGCTTGAGTTTGATAAATGGTACTTTAAGTTAAGAGTTGAAAACCATATCTTACATCCTTATTAGATTATAGGACTTGACTAGGGAAGATACACTTGACTAAGACGTGATTTCAGTTGTCTTATCTTTAGCAAACACATGTTTATTTATTTATTCTTCGTTACAATAAAGTAATTACAACATTAAACAATCTTAAACTATTGGAAATTTTGTAATTGGCGGCCTTATCATTTAAAAGTGATTTCTACCAGGCAACCAAACAACAACAAA
Source organism: Eurema hecabe (assembly GCA_026213755.1). Taxonomy (NCBI): domain Eukaryota; kingdom Metazoa; phylum Arthropoda; class Insecta; order Lepidoptera; family Pieridae; genus Terias; species Terias hecabe. Next base: position 4,968,135 of record JADANM010000147.1, on the reverse strand, counting down.
TTTTCTTTATTTAAATTTAAAGGACTGTGATAGTTTATGACATGGACTGGTAACAAAGTAGTGCATTTTTAATGTATACTAATATTATAAAAAAATTAAAGCCTAAGAGATTATTTTTTTTTCCGAAAACTCTTATATTATAAATGAGAAAGGTAAAGTTGTAACTATGAAATTATGAATGTTTGTTACTCTTTCAAAACGACTGAACGGAGTTGTCTAAAATTTTGGCATACAGGTAGATTAGACTAGTCATCCAGATACCATCAATCCCGGTATAGCGCCGGCGTCGGAAATTACACGAGAAAAGCCGCGAAGTACGACTAGTATTTAGTGGAAACTAAGAGATGCAACTCATTTCGAATAATATATTTTTTTAATGTTATACATAACTATTAAGTATCGTATATAATGATCGATATATAATAACATAATAATTAATCCACAACAAAAAGGCACTAGCATTATCATATAGCAAATATCCTTATCATTGCATTATGCAAGTGCACATAACGCAATACATGCTAGACAAAAGATGACGTGGTACGTGCGTCATAGCTCGGAAGTGGGTCACGGCGGCCCTGGCCCGAGGGCACGGAGGTAATTAGCTATATGATATGGTTTCGTTTCCTTTGGTTTTATTTTGTTTTTCTAAAGGGCCAGCAACTCAATCCAGAGTTGTCAAGCTTCGCGAGAGTTCATGGAAGATTACCACTTGCCATCAGGTGGCTTGCCAGCTCGTTAACCCCCTATGTGAGAATAAAAAAATCTTTAGTAAGGTACTGAGTAGGAGATTCACCTGATAGTAAGTGTTCGCTGCTTTGCGGCAATCGCTCTAAAGAGCTTCGTGAATGCGTTGCTGCTTAATTATAAGGAGAAAAAGAATAAGTGTGGTCTAAAAGTTTATAATGGAAGGGTGGAAAGGGAAAAATTAATTTAGATTCTCTTACCACTAGGAATGAGATATGAAAATTAATGCTGGATCTGAAGTCTTAAGGTGGTATGTAATTTTTAAGGTTACTTAATAATAATTAATACATTGTTGTAGATGTCTATAGGGACGTATATACGTTGCTTTTATTAGCATCGCCTTAAGAACTCATTACTCATCGTTGGTTACGCAATTCAATGCTGTTTTAAACAATCGTCTGTTCATTTAATGTATTGACGTATAAGGGAATATTTTTTATTGTTTTAGGTACAATTATTTGAGTTTCTTTAATAAATATATCATTAGTTCAATCAGTTAAGTAAGTACTAGTTTTAGTTTTGTTATCTGTCTATGAAAACTAATAAATATTTCTTATACGAAACATTTACAAGTAAAATAGAGTTTTGTGAGGTTAAACTTTTTGAACGTGCCTTCAAACATTAATTTAGCCCTCGACAATGTACTTAAAACCGCTTTTATTAGAAAAGTAAAATACGCAAACTATCGGCAGACTAAACAGTCTATACTCTCAATCCTCTATCGATATCAATTTGTAATCATGATTAAACGCCCCGTTAATATAAAGGCCCGTCCATCGCGAGCCTGTCAAAACTTCTGAGCACTCTCGACTATAATTCTCGACCCGACAGCTTTTATGTTATGCCAAAATATTTGCGAAACCCGCTTTGAGTTTTCGACATTTTTGACAGGAATTTGATACTTACGTAAAACCGCAAACCGCAAGTGCTTTAAGTTACCTCACGAACTTAGTGGTTTCCGAATAAATAATATCTACTTATTTATATATGTTCTAGCTGCGCCAAGGGGTTTTACCCACATATATACCCCGTATTATACACATTTTGTGAGTAACTTTGTAGAAAGATACTCACAAAATCACATAATACGTATGTGTACATACTACAAATCTCACACACACTATCTCCTTGGAAGACATGTCAAACCATGGCTTACTTTACCTTCTATTTGGGGGTTTATTTATAATAG
>JADANM010000147.1:4919645-4935838 GCA_026213755.1 Eurema hecabe | reverse complement strand
GCGGCGCTGGCAGCCGCCGCCGCCGACCGCTACCTCGCCGACGCGCTGCCCGACGCGCTGGCGCCGCGCCGCGCGCTCGCCGCCTACTTCTCCGTATGTACCCGCACACGCACTACATACGCACGCACTAAATACGCACGCACGCACACACACGTACACGAACACGCACTATGCATAAACAAACAGGAACACTCTAAACACGCACGCACACTACAAAACCACACTGCACACACACACACACACACACACACACACACATTACCTTCAAACTTGATGAACGGACTTAAATGACTTTTCAGCCTGCTTACTGCACACACTTTTGAAATTTATCTAGTTCATAAAATATATAAAAAAACTTTGCATTAACGTGCTATTAGTAATCAGTTTGGTTATATTTTATATATTTTATGCTACAACTAATACAACTCAATAAATAACATTCCTTAAATACTCTAAGCTATTTTCCCAATATTTTCCTTCCACGATCACCACGATCATCATAACATGATATTAAAATCTATCCACTGACGCTACAGCATAGCAAACAAATATTTTAGTTCATAGCTATTATTTTCTAACCAATAAACAATATTAAAATTATTTCATTTTCAAATTTCAGGGTGAATGGTACGAAGAAAATGATCCCAAAATGTCTGGTCGACTGATCTCACAAGAAAATAAATTTTCCGACGAATGGTAAGTTACCCGACACAAACTTTTTACCATTGCAGTTATTTTATTCTCTTATACAATATGTAAATATTTGAAAAGAATTATTTAATTTTAACTAATGAGACGCATTACACTTTAGAACTATAGACTAACCAAGGCATTAGGATATTAATTAATTTTATGATTTTGTTCACAGCTACAATACGCGAAAGTTAGATGAGTTACCGTTCCAGCATTACCATTTACTAAAAGACGACCCTGAAGCGTTCGCCCTTAAGCCGTACTTCACTAAACTGGACTGGGTCCACGACAAGCTGGCGGCCACGGACAGCGGACACTTCCTCGAAGACATCGCCCTCGTACACCTCGACCCGCTCCCCCAACATATCGAAATACTCAAAGAACTCTTTGAGACTCACTCGTACGCTCTCGACTACGACCATAGACAATTCTACGGGCTCCTCCGCGCGACCATAGAGCGGCGACAACGAGCCGGCATAGACATACAGAGCGAGATAGTCCAAGAGTGGATGAAGGATATCTTCGATCCGCCGCTACCGACCTTCTATCCGATGAATGAGGACTTCTGGAAGGTGATGGAAGGTCGGGAGAAGCGCGACTTCTCGACTGAGGAAGGCTTTGAAAGCAAACCGTTCGATCTGATCGTCAGGTTCGAGACTAGGGGCAAGTTCGTCGCGACCGTGTCCACTGACAGGGAGGAGATTTGCGTGTGGGATGTTACGAGGTAATGCAAATATATACCTTTCTACTTTTTTTCACGTAGCATTAATATTGTATGTATAATTATTATTTTTAACAAAAATTCGATCTTGCACTGTAAGTTAAATAGTCAAAAAAATTAATATATTTATTTCGCTCAAAATAATACGTCTTTTCATTTAGTTTATAGAAATCTCATTTAAATATGGTCTACTTCATGATCATTCATTCATCTATAGTAATTTTTTATAAAAGAAAATAGACCATATTTAGATAAGAATTCTTGAATAAACTCAAAAAATAAAATTTGTTGAGTGATTCCATTATGAATAGATATAGACAAATAATTACTATAAAATTTAGAAGTCGGTGCCAAGTGGATGCTGCTACAACCTTTCTATACTGCATCAACATATAGCATATATATTTTAATCTTTGTATTTACTTAATTATGTTGAAGTTTTAGGTTTTTATCATATACAGTTGTAACAAGCACTAAATAAACGATTGTATGCCGTTTCAGGTGCAAGCTGGTACGCAAGATATTGGGCGTGACCCACCCCATAAACCTGGTGCCCATCGACGAGTACCGCTGCGTGGTGCTGTGCCGCCGGGAGCTCAGGGTCTACGACCTGGATCAGGTACACCCTACTTACACTTACTACTTATGCTTATACTATACTTACTTACTTATAAGTGAGAATGTCTGTATGTATGGATGTATGTTTGTTATTTTTTCACGCAAAAACTGTTCGACAAATTTAGTTGAAATTCGATACCTGGGTCAGCCATGGATACTTTATATCATACATAATATACTTTATGTCCCGGGACTTTATGTATGTATTACAAACATAAACCTTCCTCTTGAATTACTTTATCTAATTAACAAAACGCATAAAAGTCGGTTGCGTAGTTTTGAAGTTCTTAGCATACATAGGGACACACAAGAATGTACTTTTGTTTTATATAATAGCGTCGGGCCACTAACTGGCTCGAAAAAAAAATATAAAAAAATAGGGGTGGACAACCCTAACCATTTAGGGGGACGAAAAATGGATGTTATCCGATTCTCAGACCTAACGGGCATATACATAAAATTTCACAAAAATCGGTCGAGCCATTACAAACACTGGAAGAGTACAATTACAAACACCGTGACAGGAAAATTGTATATATAGGATGATTATGTTTTCAGAGCAAATTCGTGGTCGCACTGAAAGGCGTGATGAACCAGAAGATGCCGTACTACGGGCTGCACGACGACAAGCACCTGGTGGCGCTCTCCCGCAACAGGATGTACGTCAACCTCATGAACATCGAAACTGGTATGATGCCTAATCGTTTAATAATAGTTCTATTTTATACAGGGGGTAGAGACTTAATACTGAAAACTGAAACTAAAAGCAAAGTTAGTATTCCTCATGTTCATAGCATAGTTCATATGACTTGATGACTACTGGTATGATCATTATCATTTATCATTGAATAATAGCTTTTTGTATATATAAATATATAAAACTTCATTTCGAAAACTAAAATGGGCTAAAAGCCCTAAAAAAATAAAGATAAAAAAAACTAAAATGGTAGATATTATCCCCTATGGTCGTAGCGCAGTGCACATGGCTTGATTCTAAAGTTAATTTGAGGTTTTAAATTTGTTTTTTCTCAATTTTCAGGTGATTGTGTAACAACATTCAAGGCAGGAGAAGATAGATTTTTGAACTCTCTACTTGTCTCTGGAGATGGAAGGTACACCTTAGTCTATTTTATATTTAAATTATTTATAACTAAACACATCAAAATCTGCGAGCCCTAATAGTTATGTAAGAATTATTAGAATAATTGCCGCATTGGTTCTGAACTATTTGGTGCATTAATGCAACATATTCTCGGTTCATTACCAGTAATTCCTTATCTCAGGATCTCGCATTCAAATAAAAAAGTCTTACCTTTATAATATAAGTAAGTATAGACATGAACTTTTTTTCCAGGATATTGGTGTGTGGAGATGAAACTCAGAAACCGTTCCCGTTGTTAGTCTGGTCGCTGACGTCACGTAAACTGCTGTACGATTTGAGGATACCGCACCACGATTTCGTCACGTCCAAAGCGGCTATCACTTATGAAGGTAAACTTTTAATGCCATTTTGGTATATATTGTATAGTTGCGGTCTCAAAGGATGCCCTTGGAGGACCCTTAAATTATAAATCATAACAGTAATAACAGTTCAATAACTATGTTAAGGTAAAAATTAAAAAAAAAACATAAACACTCACAATATTTTAGTTTATTTATTTATTGTTTGTTTTTAATTACATTCGTCATTAAAGCAGCGTATGCGTCGAAATCATTTTATCAGATGGAATTAAACAGATAGACGCGGTGGATTGGATTTTTATAAATTATCTATTTTTTAGCTGCCATAGTTTGTCTAGCTTTTCATAGCGTGGAAGTAGGTGGCGCTGTGTTTATTAAATAATTATTTTAACGATTATAATTGTTCGAAATTTATCATTATAAAGCACTTCAAATATTTCTTGTTGGTTAATTTTTTACCACATGTTAAATCTCACTGCTACGCTTTTGTGTTTAAAAAAGGCCTATATAAGCGCCTTTTTAGTATGTATGTAATGTAATATATTTGTCCAGGATCATACGTGTGCGTGGTATCCCGGGAGCTGGACGAGCCCAGCCCCAACTTCATAGTGGTGTACGACCTGCAGTCGGGCACGCTGTTCAAGAAGTGGAAGCCGGGCTGCGACACGGTGGCGCTGGCCATCAGCTCCGTGGACAGCTGCGTGGTCTCCTCGCTGGCGGACACCAGGATCCTCGTGTGGGACTTGGTCACAGGTAACGGTTTTAGACGTTTCTAGATGTTTTTACGAAGTTTCTAGACGTTTTTGGATCTATATTCAATGTTCTTCAGTAGTTGTAAGTCGTTTAACGTTTTGGAAAAGACATTAATGTATGTAATATTTGTATTTATGTTTATTAAGTTTGATGATTTTGATTTTCGATGGGTGATTTTTTTTGGGTATTGTAATGACTAATAGAAATAAAAAATAGGTATCATCTCCCGTAATACAGATTATTAATAGTTCGGGAGTATATGGGTTCATAGATTTATTTGTATCAAATATCCGAATAAAGATAAATTGTACTTATTTAAATATTAAAAAATCTCTATTTTTTTAATATATTGAGGATTTATGGCACCCTATAGCAGGTGAGAGTTGTGTTACAGGTGTCAAACTATGTATTCTATTCTGTATGATGTATGTATGTGGGTGTGTATGCAGGCAACTGCTCGGCGTCGCTGCGCGGGCACGTGGCGGCGGCCACGCTGCTGCGGCTGGGCGGCGGGGGAGGAGGGGGCGGGTCGCTGCTGGTGTCGGCCGACCTCAGCGCCGCCGACCGCTCCGTGCGCCTCTGGGACCTGCGCGCCGGTACGCGTACACGCACGCACGCACACACGCGCACACACACACACACACACACGCACGCATACGCGCAGTAACACACACGTACAAAGTTAAAAGTTATTCAACTAGCCTACACATAGTAACCGTTTTGAATCGTCATGGTATTACAAAACATTTACGACTTGTTCGAAAGCCAGCCTCTACAGAGAAGAACTGGCAAGAACGCACACAGACACGCACAGTAACACACGCACGCTGCTAATCTAAACGTATACATACACCAAACATACGCTCCTTTCATTGCGATGCGTGAGGACTTATCCGATTTATTAAATTAAAGTACCCTGAATATCACAACAAATATTAAAAAGAAAATGTTAATTCAACAGGAAAACTCATAGCCGTATACACGCCACCAGAACGCATAACATCGTGCGAGATCCTCCTCGGAGGGTCCATTCTAGCGTTGGCCATGGAGAACTACAAGAACATAGTCTGTGTCCAGCTCTACGGCCCGACCATAGAGGCGGTGAAGCACGGCCGCGACCTGGAGTACGACGACAATGTCTATGGTCACCCGGAGTACGAGGGCAAGACCTTCGAAGTGAAGGAGGCTACATGATCGCTGGCGATCTACACGCGATACTTAGCAATAATCTGTGGCTATTCGAGAGCTTTGAGGATTGGAGATCAATTTAAATATATATTATTATATGCGTTTTATTTTTAACATAATATAGATTAAATTAAAAATTACGATTCCTGTCAGATACACCTCAATCGATTGTTGACAGTTATTTTTTAGGTTATATGTCAATGTCATTTTGAATTTTCCCGCCATTTTTTTTTAATTCGTATAATTTTAGATGTCTCCAATTCTCTATTGAATGATACAGATGCATTTTATATTTTATTTGTGTACGGGGTGCAGGTCACTGATGTTATAAAAACATGTGTATAACGAAACGCTTACACGAAACTGTATGGAGAAATATCTTCAATTAAATAGAATTTTATTTTAATAAAGATTTTTTTCATACCAAACATAAATTACTTAGAGCAAAATAATACAACTTAATCTTTTATAAAATACCTTTGGTTTTATAATATTTCTCTATACGGTTTTTAACATAGTTAAAATATACGAAACTGAAATATTATTTAGTACAAATATTGAGTATATGTTAAAGTATGATCATTATTTTTTTTATATTTTCTCTAGTCATTATATCCGCCATTTTAAAATCTGCCTCAAAAGAAGCCCAGGAAAGACATTAAAAAATAATTTTTGATTATATTTGTTGTTTTTCCATTATTTAAGCCTTTTTATGAAAAAGTAAATATGTTAAAACCATATATAATAAAATCTTCTTTTATTAGATATATTATTTAAATACCGATTTAAAATACTAAGCCATATCATTGTACATCGAGCTATAGAAAGAGACAAACATCGTATTACAACTTCATAGAGCGTTATCTCTCTCGCACGATACACAAACAGTATTTTTCAAATAACGGACGGAGCACAGTGCGACATTTCGATCAATATCAAATTAAAGAAAAAAAATTGTTAATTTTATGTAATTCCTCGCGTCAACCGAAAGCACTACTCAGTACTTTTGAGAGCGCCCGATATATGAATACAGAAAGATGTAGTTGAAACACAACGTTAAGCATTATGCTGCTTAATGCGTTCGAGTGCAATAATTTGAAAACTAGAAAACTGCCCATTATGTCTAAAGAGGTTTAGAAAGAGATAGGAAACGATTCATTTATTAATTCGTCAAAACTCAAAATATAACTAATAAAAGAAGTCAAGTATTGATTATGGAGTTTCCTTATTTTCAAAGCCATTATTATTCGGTCGGTTTTCATTATTTTTAAATGTCACATTTGCTCAATTTTCGTTATAATTCAAACGTGACGCGGGTTCGTTCGCCCATATTTATTTTTTATTAATAATATTGTTTGTTATACAAGTATACATTTTAATTGTTATGTTTAATACGATTTTTTTAGAAACTTTATTTGTTATAACAACAACAACGTTACTGCCACGTATATCCCTTAAGAATAGGAAAAATCGCCCAAAAAAAAATTAAAACTTAACGTTTGATCTATTACGCTTATTAATTACATTAATATAGTAATAATTTATTATACGATAAAGTCTCTATTTGTAACATTAATGTCTAGATGTAATTGTTGGAGTTAGATAATGTTCTGTGGTTGTTTTTTTTTAATGCAATGAAAGGAGGGTGGGGAAAATTGAAATCCTTTATATTTTTTTTATTAAGAATTTATTAATCTGAAAAAAATGCAACAATAAATACATATAGTATTTATGTTTAACATATATGTATATGTAACAATACATAGTATAAAACAAAGTCTATTTCTTCTATCTGTCCCTATGTATCTTTAAAACTACGCAACCGATTTTGTGTGCGGCTTTACCAGCTAGTGATGTGAATAATACATGCATACATGCGAGATAAACCGCGGACCACCGCTAGTTATTTGTAAATTCTTTATAACACAAAAATAAATGAAAAGAGAATTGGAGTAGAATACAGACTCTACATGTAAATGGCATTATTATGGCAACCATATTAATATAGTCGTTGATAATATTTTGAAGACGTACATAATATTGTACAGAAAAAAATACGTTAAATGTAAAGGATTTTAATTTTCTTCCGACCGAGTTTATGTGCACAAAACTCCGCCAAGATTCCTTGATTTTGTTTTTATTAAACGCACATTATTTTATAATATTATACTGTAATTTTATCTCCACCAAATCAAGAAAAATATTAACTACGCAGAATATTAAAATACATGTAGAGGTGTTAATTAGAAGTAACTTATAGCAGCATAATTTTTATTTTAGTTAGGCTACTAAATATAAACTCTCGCAGGAGGGACAATGCGGCCAGCTTGGTTCAAATATGAATCAATCCAGAACTTGGCAAATACAGTTGAACAACATTAGTTTGTTTGAAAATTATGTTTTATTTGTTGGCAGGCTGCGAACGTGGCGTACTGATATTATCAAAAATTTCGTACGATACCTACATCAAGTTTTTAATTCAGAAATTAATCAAAATATTACCTCAAAATTCATTTAGCTGCGTAGTTGGTATTTTTTATCTGTAATTGATATGAAAATATTTTTACATTTTTTAGCTTAAGATGTTCAAATGAAATCGAAACATGTCCTCCTCTCTGTAACATTGCTTTTCTTCATTATCTCTCGCACGGTAATGCGGCAAAACAAGAGATTCCTTAATTACTGTTTTAATAGTTCATATGAGAAATATTATCGTCAAGCAGATTCTTTTTTTTTTCTTAAGTTATTCTGTTTATTGGGGCAATCGTTAATACTACAAGACGCTTATTTTACCCAGCGCCATCTAGTGTATGCACTAAGCACGACGTGTGTTGTGGCAACTAGATAACGGATACATTACATAGGCACAGTGGCGGCGCAAGACCTAAATTTGATGTGGGTAAAGCAGATTTCGCGAGGCCCTGTTCTGTGGCGACTTGAAGACGGATTTTATGTAAAAAAAAACCCTGCAAGTTTTTATTCATAAAATACAAAATAAGTAGATAATATTACGATATTAATAAATAACAAATACATATCGTAAATGAGATGGAAATGACAATACCAATAAATTAAATATCGGCTTCCAAAAGATGCTTCTAGTCCAAAAAAAACCAATCATATTTATGCAATCAGGACAGCAGTCAGGACATAATTTTATCATCTTAAATATTTTCTTCATGCTGTATATAGGGGTCGATGATGTATGCATCGGTAAAACATCATGTTAACATTATTAATTTAAAATATTGTTAGTTTGTGCTTTCTTGATACAGTGAATATTTTTATAGGGCTAATAGAGTCAAAAAATAATGTTTGTCACCTAAAACTGCACTGATGCTTAACTTTGTATATGAATTTTGCTAACATATTTTTTTCTAGTTATTAAGAACTTTTATTTAATGTCATTTCTACGCAGTATACATTTAATTTAAAAATTTTATGCATTGCTTAAATTTTTTTGATGCGCGAGGCCCCTTGTACCGCGAGGCCGTAGGCGGTGGCCCACGTCGCCCACGCCTTACGCCGCCACTGCATAGGCATACTTACTTCTATTATGTTTAAGTAAGTAAGTATTTAAAAATTAAAATATAAAGCAACACCCAAGACCTTAAAAATATGAGCGTACTTTTTCAGTATGATATCGAACTCGCAACCCCTGTTGCAAAAGGATTTGAAAGCATTGTTTTACGCCCTTAATATTATTTAGATTTAACCAATTCATTTAATCACAGAACGAGGAATCTCTTGCTTTCGAAGTAATAATTACCAGCACAGTGTTGCGACTCTTTCATTTCTATTGTTAAATTAACGTTTTGTCTGTATGTATGTACCTACTCGTTAACTTAATCTACTTGACCAAAGCAATCTATCTGTATTTAGCTATAATGTACTCTAATCTTAACATAAATTAATCGAGATCTTACCTAAGTCATCTCCTATGTTTAAACATCTTGTATATTAAACCTTTATTTGATATCAATGTTTTAGCCTTTCCATTATATAGCTTAAATATTTTTATCCTCACTTAGCCTTTTTATAACCTATTCAATTTAAACTAGTAGCATATATTCACTATTTTATGTCTAATTTTTCAAATTGTGTTTTTAACTTGAAATTTCATCGATTCCAGGAACAATCCAAGTTATAAATAATAATAATAGCCTTTTATTTTTTTATAAATCCAAGTTATACGTTATTAAAATTTCTTCAATAGTACGAATGTGTTGACGTTTTTCCAAATAATTGTCTTATTATTTTTAGTGTTTATATATTTTAAATTTCATATGCTTATTACGTACCTATAACTGTCTCGCCTCCACAATTTACTCTTTTCTAATTATACTAAATATTTAAGTTGTAGTCGTCAACAGGCTGGTCCCTGTTTTACCTACCTGATATTCTTTGTATTTTAGTAAATAATTACGATCGTAGATTTAAGAATTTTAAACGAGTCAACGCTCTGAATTACTCGCTGTATGAATTGTAATCAAATGAATTGTTAACATTATTTATTATCTCTGGAAAATACATAATTATTGATGTCCAGATTAAATTATCGTTAATTGTGTTATTGATTTTTTATTTCACCCCTTAACCTATGTGTGCGATGTAAATGCAAACACTCAATAACTATAATTTTGCGTAAGAACTAAAAATGAAATATAGGTATAAATAATGATATTATGCTAAATCAATTGAGCCAATACACCAATTATATTTCATATAGTCATTAGGGGTGGCTAACCATGACAAAAATAGGTACACTGTTGCAGACAACACGACAGATAATTATAAAAGCTAGGAAACTATACATGATAAGTGCTGATTAATAAAGTACCGTAAAACGGGGTGATTAGGCACAAAATCGAACTTCTCACTGAAATTAATCTATGTTTTAGGACGAATGCAATATTGATAACTCTTTCCGAGGGTCTCCGGCAGTTAATACTTTACGTAAATGTTAAAAATATCACCAGAATTAGTTTAAATTTAGATATTTTACCAAAAATATAGGCTGTCCCTATTCATGCTTGAAGTGGGGTGACCTGGAACGAGACATGGGTAACTTGGGAAAAACTAGTAGGGTTGTCTCTTTCCTATTTAAAAAAAGAACTAATAACCTTCTGCTAAAAGATTAATACATGTAATGCATAAAACAACGAAGACCCATATATTGTAATATATTGAAAATGCCTTATTTTAATAAAAAGTAAAATCCTGCAAAACAATACGATAATATGTTCAATTCATGTTGTAGCAGCCCTGACCCTATTCAAACTTACCCATCCTAATCAACTTTCATATGTACGTATTTACCAAGTATAGGCGATTCTATTTGTACTTTAGCCGTCCCTTGTCACCCCGTTACCGTATTTATTCACCTCAAAAAAACAAACAATTCCAGAGGTTTTAAAGAAAACGATTTCAAACAAAATCTATGTAAAACCTAGATGTGCTTCTTTTTGTGTAGCTTCTTAAAGATATTAACATCGTTGGCTAACTCCACACGTTGTCAAAAAAACACTAGAATTACCAAAAAGGGGCAACTTAAGGGACAATACCGCAACCTCAAATCTACAGTCTTATTTGAAATAAGATTTTCGACACCTTTTACTAACTTTACAACGCTTCGGTGTTGAGAGTTAGAAGATAATATATTCTACTTTTAGAAGAAAAAAAAAATAGAAATTGGAAGTGCTTGTTTTTTAATTTTTTGGCTTCGAAACTAGATTCCTCGATTTGACTCTATTCACCCCTGAGTCCTTATTCACTCCGTTTTACGGTATGTGTACTGTAAAAAATATTAATCTATTTCAAAATTTAAAAAGTGTGATTTTTTTCTATTTCTTTAAAACTAAAATTCTAAATCATTCATATTATATAAAAATTCTACACCTTTAGTTTTCTAAAACAACAATTATTTTATTTGCCAAATATCGGCAACAGTGTAATGTCAATGTTTGAAATAAAACAAATTTTGGTTGGGATTTATTTAATTTTTTTAATTACATAATACACCGAAAAATTCTACACTAAGCACAGCAATACTTTAACAGGATTGGAATAAGCCCTTGGCGCGCATCTCTTCGAATTCCTTTTCTGCGTCATATGTTCTGTAAAAAGTATATTATTTTAGATAGTTTGATTTGTATTCCTAAAATTAATAAAAAAAATTTAACATCTTGCTACATTCAATTACCTACTATCCGACATAAGATATTTAGAAAAATCATTATAAATAGAGTTTTTTAAATAATTTCACATGACTGTAAAGGTTTTTGTATGAATTAACTATATTCATAAAATCCTATAGACACTAGCATACAACTATATACACTCAGAACATAGATATGCATCTGTACAGCTCTACATTTTTCTCACCTGTAAAACTCAGCATACTTCCTCTTGCGCGGACTACCGACCATCTGATGGAAGGCCACACCGCTGACTCCGGACAAGACCAGGGCAATAATCAGGTTGCGCTTGATAGCTGAATTGAGGAGCCCACGCATCATTGGCTTGCCAACAGTTGTTACTGCACTTTCACCAGCCATCTATTGCAACATTTTTATTCATCTTAATTATAATAATAATAATAACAAAAATTCTTTATTGTCAAAAGAAATACACCTTAAAACTAAAAATGAAAATTACAGCAATTAGGTATATTAGCAATTATATCAGTTAAAGACTGATTAAATTTCAGTCAGATTCTCAGAAGAGAATAATATTGTACATTAAGAGTGTTTTTCTAGTAGCTGGAATATCAAATATTTTAATACTAAATCTTTATCTATCAACACTCTGGCTGTTTATTAATTTTATAATAAAGAGTTAAGTACACGTTGGAAATAATTTACCAGAACCGATAAACAGGCTATAGATTTATCATGTATGGGTCGAGAAATCAATAATTTTAACAGAAATTAATGGTTTAAATAATAATAGATATAGGAAGACAGGATTTCATCCATTTAATAAATAATAGTAAAAAAGTTCTGTTGATGATAACATGAAGATTAAAACGAGATAGGTATTTGAAAATAGAATTGAAAAAGTAAGGTTAAAATTCTTTCAGGTCAAATATAAACATAAAAGCAAATGAAAGAAATAAAATATTATATTTGGTTATAAATAAATACCTATATATTGATTAACCATAACATGCAGATTTACCTTTTTTGCAAGGGAAGGAAAATTATATTGACGTTCTTACATAACACTAAATCAGTAGATATTTTTAAAAGTTTTGTTTCAAGGTTTGCACCTAGGAAATGCTTTTTAACTAATACATAAACCATAAGATTAATATAATAATCTACTTACATTTGAGGTAATAAATATAAATTAACTTTAAACACAGAACTAGCAAGTAGTTGCAGAGTTTTCTGTTTTCAATGTGCTGGTGTGTGTGATGGTGTGTGACGTTAAGACTAAAATTCTTTGGATTGCGCGGTTTGCTATTGGTAAACTGATCAAGCACAACTTTACGTCACACAATGTGCAAGCTGCTATTGGTCAATTTATACTGCAGTTATCATTATAACCAATAGAATGACTACATTTTAACGTAATGATTACTTAGTTCTAAAGATAAATTATGATATCAATCCAGACTAGACAGATAAATGAAATTTTATTATATTAAAGATATTGATTTATAATTAATTTGAAAATGCGTAAGAATTCAGAACATGTAAATGTTGTTTAAAAATATTAATATTTTAAACATAAAGTGGTTGTAGTTTAATTAGGAATTCGATAGAACAATTACTTCAATATTAAAATAGTAAGACATTCTAGGCATTCGAGTTAAATTTTACGAGCATTTAAAAATGAAAAAGCGATGGATATAATATTTATTTAAATAATAAGTGGCCACGTACTCGATCACGCGTAGAATAGTCATTCTTAACTTCCTTTCCTAAAGTTTTAAAATAAGTGAATTGATAACTTTAAAACAAAGGTATCTAAGGGTAAAGCCAAACGAGCGTAATTTTATGAGTTGTGAGTCGCGTAATATCTGCTGCATTTGGTTTCATGTAAAAATGCAGTTTGTACCACACGACGACGCAAAATGAGTTGTCTGCCGACTGCATTTTTGTATAAAGCCAAATGCAGCAGATATTATGCGACCAATATTTCGCGACTCACAACTCATAAAATGACGCTCGTTTGGCTTCACCCTAAGCTACTGTACGTAATCATCTCTCAATGGATATAATTTAATGCAATTTTTTAAAATCCCATGTAACGAGTTACTAGATAGGGATGAGAGGTTCATAAAGCAATTTTTAATTTTGAGTGGGTATAAAATTTTTTTCTAATAAAACAAAAACGTATTTTTTTATTCATTTATTAATAAACTAACTTTACAAATTTAATAATAGCAGAACAATAATATTCCTTATTTTCTTTCATTCATAATAATATGATAATAATTCACCATGACTCATCGTATTTATGAATATAATTATATGAATTTAAAAATAATGGAGAACGACAGAAAAAGCAACTTACAGGAAAGTATATGCACAATAAAATGTCGATGCAATTTCATAGATTGCCAGCAACAAAAATTTACAGGCGCCCACTTGTCTACAAAACCACCGCGCATCTAACAACACGTACTAGAAAAAATATTACAAATAACATAAAGTTAATTTTATTGTATTGATTCTTTTATTTATTTCACTATTTCTGCGATTCTATGTACAGTAATATAATGTTTACATACCAAAACTATATGCTATCTCATGTGTGGTGTATCCCCTAACCTATATTTATAAGTGTTTAAACTATTTGTATTCCTCTTTCATTATAGATATATAAATGTATAATAAAGATATTTATCGGCATAAATTACTATCAATTAGTCGAAAATAAAAACAAAAACAATACAACTAAAAGGATAACTATACACCCAATATACAGCTACTTTGAGAGTCCATTCACTATACATAATTATATGGTACAAGCTTGCACGTCATAACTCTTACAATATAATACAAGGCTTCGACCCGGAGCCGCGCGCGGCCGGCGACTGGCGACTGGCGACTGGCGGCCGCCTGGCCCGCTATGTACAACAACTCCACAAAATAATAGATAAAAAACAATTACTTAACGCGTAACATATTATATTAATTTCCCCATCTATACATAAAGATTTACAAGAGATATTACATCGGTCGCAACCGAAATTTCAACTAATCATTTTAATAGTAGACGAAAAAGGTTTTTGTCTGAAATAACATAAAGGCATGTGCACACTACCGTCCCGCCCCGCACCCCACAGGTACACACAACTATTAAATACTAAATGTTTTGATGTCCGCTCGCTCGCGAGGCCGGACGATCGGAGGCGGCCGGTTTAAAAAATATAGTAAATATTATGTAATTTACAATACAACAACAGCGACGTTTTATTTTGTATAAACATTTCATTGTAGCCGGCTCCAAGCGGCCGGCGGCGCGAGCGCAGCGCACCAACACATTAACACATTTATAGACAATGCAGTAGACACAGCTCTAACCACGGCACATGTTTTAGGGCACAAATTTATCAGGCAATTCATTATATATAACTATAAAATATTCTCAAATATATAACACTACATACGCACTAACACATTTTTGTATTGTAGCTCTATCACTGATCGACCGAGTACATTGACATGTCAAAAAACGCGGGAAATTATGAAAAAAAAACGATCAGGAATTATGACTCGAGTTAATTTGAACGCACTGTAAAGGTTAAAAACTTTATAGCTATAAAAATAAATAAATTCACATCCACATATTATT
Organism: Eurema hecabe; assembly: GCA_026213755.1. NCBI lineage: Eukaryota > Metazoa > Arthropoda > Insecta > Lepidoptera > Pieridae > Terias > Terias hecabe. The sequence continues at coordinate 4,920,597 of JADANM010000147.1, read as the reverse complement.
GCTTTGGATTGTTTCATTTCAGACTTAGAAATAGAAAAATAAAAATTGAATTATTGAATTTCATTGAACGCAACATAAATTGGTAAAAATCATTAATAAAATGACAAACTACATCGATTCGTCAAAGAATGTCATACTGCAATAATAAATACTACGGCTACCTAATTTACTAATTTTGTTGAAAATTCAATTCACTATGTACAGTGCAAAATTAAGTGTCTAAATAAAAAATTGCATTAAATTACAGTCACTGGATTCAATTTTAAGTCAAAGAGATAGCAGCGTGGGATATAATGGAAAATTGCGCGCGAATATAAATAATTTACGGAATTAAGCTAAATCTTCAAATTGTCTATTTCATTCTAATTCCATACGATATAAATGAATCAGAGCGAGAAAGCACTATAATTGATTCTCCATTCCAGCCCCTCCTGCATTCACAAGTAAATAATAACGGATCAAAGTAAGTTCGTTTAGAATACTGGAAGCCCAAACAGACAACTGTTGAAACACTCAGTCACGATTATCGTCGTTTCACTAAGAAATTAATTAAGTATTATGTCACATCAAATTACAATTATTGGTCGTGAATTCTTATTTATAAAAACACTAACATTACGTCGTAATAGCGGCGAACATTTTACGCGGGAAACCGCCATCTTGTCGATGACATGAATAGTAGTTCATGAATAGTAATAAAATGCAAAGGCCACCGACATTTCGACCCTTTCCCGCCAAAACGTACAAAAACTACATCGCGGTTCGCGTCGTCGATCACGAAGTTACGAGTCGTGCAAAAACGTATGAAAATATCTTTTTAAAACTTTATGAATTTACTCTTTATATCTCTCGGGTATTTATTACACTATGATAACAATGTGCCTACAAGTAAGAGTGCTTTTTGTACAATATCGATACACTTCTATTCACTAAACTAAGGCTCCCGCGCCTG
>JADANM010000147.1:4880305-4919245 GCA_026213755.1 Eurema hecabe | reverse complement strand
GATGGGCGTGGGCTCGCGCTTGCCCTCGCCGGCCCGCTCGTCGAGTAGCGCGAGCGGCGCGGGCGCGGCGGGCGGGCGGCGCGGCGCGTCGTCCCCGTTCACGTGCTCCGCGTGCATCTTGGCCAGCTCCGCCTCGATGTCGCCCATGTCGTCCAGGTCGGGCGGGCCCGGGTCGTAGGGCGGCTGCCCCGTGGCCAGCGACAGCCGCTCCAGGAGCTCGTCGGAGGCGGGCGCGGGGTCTATGACGCCTATGATCCTCTGCACGGAGGTGGGGCTGGTGGAGCTGGGCATGTCGAGGCGCTCCTTGCGCTGCGGGCCGGGCGGCGACTGGCTGGCCTGGTTGGGCGACTTCTCCGAGAGCGCGTCCATGGACTCGATGCCGGAGTCCTCGCCCTGCGCCTGCGAGGCGGGCGACCGGTTGCTGAACTTGTCGGTGTCGGCGCGGTCGGGGCGCTCGGGGCGCTCGAGGCGGTCGGGGCGGGCGGCGCGCTCGGCCACCAGCTTGCAGTAGGACTTGTCCTTGGGGCGCTCCTTGCGGCGCGGCGAGAGGGCGGCGGCGCGCTGACTAGAGGCGGGCGGGGAGTCCCCCCGGGGAGCGCCTATCGTGCCTACGTTTGTCGATCCAGGAGGATCTGGAACGCAAACAAAGGTACTCCTGTAAATATGTTTGCGATGAGCTAACTGGGCGATACACCCTCTCACAAAGAAAAATACATCTTTACTTTAAAGAAGTGACCTTCCAGTGAAAGAATAATTATTTGTTTCTTAAATGAGTAGGTAAGTGGGCTCCAACAAGGGAATTGTTTAACATAAAATTAATAGATATGGTCTATATAGTATTATTAGGTATTTATTATTGAATTATATAGCTATTTATTTGATTACTTATTGAAAACTTTCACAACAAAGTTTACAAGAAAATGAGCATTGTACATAGTATGATATATCAAATTAAAAACAGTTTTCTTATTTTTACATTTCAGAAAACTATTTTTGTTCTAGTTTGTTGTAAAAATTGCTATAACATAAACCAAATGTACTATAATCTAAAATGATTCTATGGTAATGATAATAAAAGAGTTACCCTTGTTTAACATTGCCCAAATATCAATAATTTGAAACAATATTCTTAGCAGTTCATACAAATTTTAAAGAATACAGTTTAATGTCAGGTGAAATGAAAGAAAACGCGACAGTAACGATTTTATATTTAATATAATATTTTATTATTCAGATTTTTTATATTTTTACAAATTGTAGGATAATAACTGAGCTAATTTTGCTAGACTACATTATACTTAGGAGGCAGTTGTTCATTTCATTTCAATACACGATTACATTAAAAATATCACTTTATGATAATTCAATTTCATTATAAATTTTATAGATTTTTTATTTAAAAAATTACAATTACATAATATTAAATTTATTGCCGTCTATAATAAATATTCCTGTGCCAATATAATATTAACATAAAAATAATTGTGATAAGTCATGTAAACGATCTTAAATAAATTATTATGAATTCTTTCGGTGGAATGTGGATTTAATATTTTCATTGAATACAATACAAAGGAGATGTTTTAAATGTTTAAATAAGGTATTTTCAGTTTAAATTCTATCATTTTATTAGCACAGAAAAGACACCTTACAATACAATAAGGCCTATAAGAAATTCATAGATCTAAAGGTAGGTTTTTCACAATTATTGTCCTGTAGTACCAATAAAAATCAAATTATTATTTAATAAATTTATCTAAAATTACCCTTGTAATTTTTATGTTGCTTTCATTTTTGTTAATCTTAATAAATGGTACTACAGCACATCCGAGGTATTTTTAATGAGTTTCATGTATTACACAATTAATTATAATTTACTTTGATATAATATGTACAGAATGCCCATTTTCTTCGTAAACAATGTACAGTTAAAATTAACTATATCTAATTTGTACTCATTGAATAGTACACTTCATTGATCTATGTATATACACAGGACTTACCTGGACAGGAACTATGGGTAGTTTTCCTTTTCTTCTCCGAGGAGAGTAACCCATTGGGTGAGGTAATTGCACTATCGGTGAGTGTCCGTTTTAGTTTATTCTCCTCGTGTTCGAACTTGTCCGCGTCGTCGGCACTGAGCGTCCGCTCCAAGCTCTTATGACACTTGAGCAACCTACTGTCCAATTCACTAGCACCTTCGTTTTCACACTCAGCATTAACGTTCACTGATTGCACTTCACTGGATTTTATATCACATTTTGCACCGTCCTTCTCCACCTTGGCTGGTAACTTCTTTTTCGCCTCGTGATTGTTCATCTCTCTGTATCCCTCGTTCTGGGCATACTTTCCCTCCTTCTCTAACAAGTCATTCCGCCATTCTTTATCCCTCTCTTTCTCCGCGACTTTCCCACTTTCATTAAGAAGCTTGGACTTCTTTTTTGATTTCATATCTAAGCTCTGTATTTTGTTGTTGGCTTTGTAGTCATGTGACTTTGTGACTATATGCGCGTTCTTAGATATTGTCTTCATTCTATACACAACATTATTGTCTCCGGTGACCTCTGTCTTTATAGTCTCTCCTTCTCCGTAGTGATTATTTAATTTCATGTTCTTGAGGTGTAAATACTCATCAGTCTTTGAGTTTTCAGTACTATCACTAGATTTCGTCGCGAGACTCTCTTCTGAATCCCTCCGATACGATTTCTCATCAGATTCGAGGGATTTTCTTATTTTTATCTTTTTCGTATGTAAATCACCGGGAGTAAATTTTTTCTTTTCTTTTTTTGAGTTCTTAATGACTGCGGAATGACCTCTAAGACTTATATGTAAAGGTGGCACCCTGAGCTCTACGTCAGTAGACTTATCGCCCTTCGGTTGTTGGTTGATAAAACTAACGTCCGCTTTGTACATCGGCTGGACGACAGGCTCGTTCTTGTCAAGTTTGAGCCTCAATTTAATTGATTCTTTTTCACCGGAGGGCGAGTTAGGCGCCTCGGCCGCCGGCGCGGAAGGCTTGGCGGCGTGCGGCCGCGGTAAGGCAACTTTGGCAGGTTTTCCATCCCGAACGATCTTATCTTTCAAAATGGCGGGCTTCTCTTTCGCTCCGCCCGTTCTTGGCTTCCCGCCTTTTTGCGCGCTCATCTTATCATCCTTCTTGACAATTTTGTTTTTCGACTTCAACTCCTCTTCCTTTTTACTATCATCCTCTGTCGTCTTCGCTACGCCAAAAATATCTGTTGTATCTGTGTTTTCTCTAACTTTACACTGCGCAACGACAACTTCTTCAGGCTTCTTCTCCTGTTCCTTCGGCGGTGAAGGCACATCGTCTCTCATCAACGTTTTGATGAGGTACCGTTTGCTCTGTTCCTCTATTTCCTGCGCCGTCGCCTGCGAGCCGACAGTAGCTGTCGAGACGGAGGCTGTAGCGCGGACCGGCAACCGCAGCGGAGGAGGCATGGACGTCGAATGATTTGTACTTCTATCGACCCGCTCCATACTCATGCTACACGAGGACGCCGTCGTGTTGGGTGGCGACTTGAACGGTGGATTTTGCGTAACTGTGTGGTTAGGGCTATTCTGGTACTTATTCTGCGGAGGCACGGGCGGTGGAGGCATGAAGTTATCGTTGAATTCCGTAGACTTGGAAGGCACATCACTTGGCTGAGCATTCATGTCGGGACCATTAATAGCGGGAGGGTACTGTACGCCGGTAATTTCTTGGAGGAGAGCGTCAGGGTTAGAGTCTGTAGAATTGGGGAGGTCTTGTTCGTAGAGGAGATCCAACTTGTTGGAGTCGAGGTCGGAGATATCGTCGAGGTTGAGGTCTGCGCCGAGGGTAGGTAGCAGTTGGTCCAGGTCGCAGTTATCGGGCAGGTCGGGGAGGGAGAGGCCCAGCGTGTCCCGGTACGGCTCGTTCCAGTCCGGGTTGGACGCAGCTCGAGACGCAGCCCGCTGTCTAGCATTATACTGCTGTTGATACCGTTGGAATTCCTGAAATAATATACAAATTTATAAGATAAATATCACAAATATTTTTTTTATTAAATAATATCATTCATATTATCAAGGCAAAAGGATATTTTATATATTTATTATAGAATCATTAAATGCTATATCTAATTTAGCAAGTCCTAAACCATAGTAATATGCAAGCTAATTGCAAAATAGAAATTCTATAATATGTTATCACTTATCATAGACAATCAATTTATTTAGACTATAAAATTTACCTGAAAGCTCGACTGGGTTTTCTGGTCCATGGACGTGGGCGGTGGGGGAAGGAGCGCCTGTAGGTCTTCCTGCGTGACGCGCGGAGGCTGCGGGCGAGGGCGGGGCGAAGCCTGCCTGTAGGGCGGTGGGGGCGGAGGGAACTCGGGGAAGGGGTAGCGGGTCCGAACGACCGCGTTGGGCGGCGCGCGGTACTGCGGCTGCGTGGGTCGGGCGACGAACGCTCGCCTGATGAAGTTCGGTCGCTGTTGCCGAGGGGCGGGTATGGGTGATGTGGTTGGCGCCGGTGGCCGGATCGTCGGACGCGCTCCGCAATACTCGAATGGTGCTCTACCTACTGCTAACTCCACCTGGATAACAAATAAATTTGTCAAAATACTTATAAAGTCATGTAACCTAATTACAACACTTAAAAAAATTAAACATAAAATAATCATCTAACTTTTAACTGCCCCTATAATACATCGTGTTAAAGACTTACTTCGGAAGATATACATATAAACATAAAAAATGGTTTTAAAATTTGTCCATATTATTTTAACCTGCCAAAAAACTGCATAAGGATTAAGTCATATGCTCAAAACTAAGTTTAACTAACTTAACTATTTATGGTTCATGTACGATTATGTAGGTAAATCGTACACCTACTAAGCACTGGCATCAGCGGAGCACGCATATATATATCATGAGCATTGAGATAGATTAAATTGAGTTCAACATAACATCCTATTGTGTGCACACCATTATCCTCTTCACCACATAAAATATGTAATTGCCACCTAGAGCCATTATGGTCCTTCGAGCCGGTTTTCGGGATAAAATCTTTTACATCCTATATATAGACTAACATTAAAACAGATAGCATTCTTACCTGCGAGTCTTCTAATCTATCGAGCTTGGCCGGGTGCGGCGCGGTCTTCGGCCTGGGTTGAGGAGTGGGCGCATCATTTTGCAGAAGGTTGACTAATAACGGGGACGACATCGCCACAGTGGGCGCCGGGGGCGGAGGTGGCGCGGCCGGGGGCGTGGGGGTCGAGGGTGCCGGGTAGGGCGGCGGCGGCCCCGGGAACGAGGAGGTGGAGGGCCGCACAAACGACGACTCTGGTCCGGCTGGCCGTAGGGGGCTGGCGTTTAAACCTACAATTACAACATATGAGATCAGTTAGTTTAACACATTATTAGTTCAACATATTATATGAACGATTTATTATATACAAACTTGCTTATCAGTAATTATAGAAAGTAAAGCAGTCTTCTGAGATTTACCACAATAACCTTTTCTGTGGTAATCATATCTGCACCAAAAATTAATTTATACTAAAACTCTTTAAAAAAAATTATATTCTTTAGGAACTTCTTACTCCTTAATCATACTAAATAGAGATAGATGCTACAGCTAGTATCCTACTAATAATATAAATGTTAAAGTTTGTGAATATGTATTGAATATATGTTTGTTATCTTTCACGCAAAAGAGTCTCGACCGATTTAGTTGAAATTTGGCATGTAGATTGGTGATTCTCTGGATGAACATATAGGATACTTGCATCCCATTCCGTTCCCGAAACAATTGCCATAATTGTATCATACCTAAGGTATTCTCCTTGCGGTGTATAACCCGCGCCTGCGTCATGCTGCCGAAGGGGAACTCGCAGGTCCCTCGGTCCGCGGTGGGCGTGGGGATGTTGTGCGGGATCTTGCCGTCCATGGGGCACACGGTGTTGGGCGACTTGAAGTCGTCGCGCGTCGCGGGCGGCGCGGCCGGAGCGGGCGGCTCGCCGCTGGTGGACGCGCCGTCGTCGGCCAGCAGCCGCCCGATGCCGCCCAGGCCGGCCAGCAGCTCGCTGCTCGCTTGCGATCGTGATGTACCCGCATCTATGAAATACAACCCGGTTGGTGAATAAAAATATGCTTTACGATCATCATATACTTAAATGTATTAGCATTTGTTTAACCTTTGTTATAAGACTGGTCAAATAAATGTAGTATTTATGTATGTTTAACAGCCCAAGAATGAGTTAAATTTTTGGAATGATTTCAAGATAATGAACATATTCTTAAACACAATCCTGCCTTCCAATGTAATAAAAGATCAATCTGCTAACTATCGGATGGGTATAACTTTATTATGCATTATTTTTACATTAGAATAATTATTTGTATATAAAGACATTTTTTCTGTAAATGGAATGATGAGTCTTCTATAAAAATGAAGAAATACGCAAAATTAAACGACAAAAAATCACTATCAGAAATTGGTGTGTAAATTGTGTCAAGTTCAATTACGATAAATTTATCTATCAAAATAGTTTGAAATTATAATTATTTAACATTTTTCTAATCTAATGCTCTCGATAGGAAAATAAGAATAAAGATATTGCTTTGTGACTTTGTAATTGACATACAACTTGAAGAAGATAGAAATAAATTTTACTTAATTTTATAAATGCAGTAAATAATGTCTAAATTCGCTAAATAAACATTAATGTTAGTGTAATGTCATGTAAAGGAGTAAATAAATTTTGTCAATATTAGTTAACTATATTATGTAAATCAACTGAGTCCTAAAATGTCATGATGGGGTGATGTATGGGTGTAAGAATGTCGTCACTCGTCATACCATCGGGCTCAGTGTTGATGGTGAGCTCGGCGCCGTGCTGCAGGCGCAGCGAGACGGCGGCGTCGCCGTCCAGCTGCACGGAGAGGATGCCGAGCGCTCGCAACTGCGGCGCGCCGCTCGCCGCCAGCGCGCGCAGCCGCGCCGCCGCCGCGCGCGGCACCGACAGCGTCACGCGCACCGAGTTCCACGGCTCCACCTACGCAACCACACATTACATTTGTATTACATTTACATTTGTCAGGTTCGCGAGCAGACTTTGTCACTACACGATATGTGTATTACTGTCTGGAGTACGCGGGGTGCAATCAAACGCGACTGTATCTGTCTAGCGCTTTAATGGTACTAATTATAAAATGTACGACGTAGCTCGTACAACATTCCTAACTATATTATACTGTATACTATTATGTTGTATTAAGACTTGGGGTGCTTCAAGAAGAGAGCATACATATTTCTAAAGCTTCGGCAACCCACTCCAGAGCCGTAAGTATCACATTTAATACGCATTTTTAATCTAAATTTTTTTTTAAGTCTAAAGTGTTTGGCATTGGCCCTATGATAGGTTAAAAGCACGATCTGATTAAGTTAGAAATATAAACTCTTCATGGCTATGTATTTATTACAACAAGAAATTGATTAACAAAAATGTTTTATTTTTTTATTTCTATCGTCCGACCTCCGCTGCACGTACTATGATGTTCTTACATAGATATTTTAAAATAATGCGAGGTTTCAAGCACGAATTTTAATATATTTAATAGAATAACTTTTAAGCATATTAAAAAAATAGGGCTCTTACTAGCTATCTCGTTATATACCTGTATTGAGTCTGGAGTTACAGAAGGTAACTAAGCTAACTTGATATGTTTAGCTGAATAAGGTAACATGGAAAACTTTGTACAAAAATAACGAAATTAATTAAAAATAACTTCGGACCTTTATGCATGACCCAACTTGCACTTTGTAAAAATTTCTTTATATTGTATCTAATCGCAAGTAGAGTAACAGAATTATTTCATTCACAAGTTCGATTTTTACAAAAGCACTACCCTTTTTGATCCTCCTTTTAAGCAGTAACAATAATAGCTATGGCTTAAAGATTAAAACACTTTTATTCCTGTGTTTAACTCCAAAGGATGGAATTGATAAGGTAATTTAAAAGTATTACTATCCAACTATCTGGACGATGTTCTTATTCGCCTAGTCAGATCATCAAGGTTACATTAAAGTTGCTGCACCCCCCTGTTTCGCCTGGATAGCTTCTTTAGCACAATGTTAACAAGCATAAGGCACTTGCCAGCATTAAAATATAAATAATATATCGTTATAATCCAACTTTACAGATTTAATCAGCCAATCAAAAAAACTCTTGAGTCATTATATGGCACAAAGTTTAGATATAGATACGCCAAAGATATTGCCTATGGTATACATTGAGTAGTAACAAAATTACATATGAATAAAAACCGTTTATTTTTATAATAGGGATGGCAACTAAAAATTGTAGATGCTTTTTTTTTTGTTATTTTCTAACTCAATAACTGTAGATGATACATTTTATGCACGTTGTCTCTTAAGGTGTGACATAATTAGACCCCACTATAACTTTAATGCACTATATCTAAGTAGTATTTTGTAATTTTGACAAAGCATACGGGTATTATCAAAGATATTATATTATGAATATTTCATATTATATATATATTATAAGCGCCAAATTTTGAACAACACAAAAAAATCCTAATTAGGTGATTGGTGGCCGGTTTTATTTTTATTTGCATTGACGCACAACCAACAAAACTAACTATCTCTTTTGTTCTTGTATGTCTTATCATTTATGTCTTTTCTATCGTTTTGATTTGTAGTGTAATATGAAAGAAAACTATGTATGTGTGTATAACATATCTATTAAATATAATATTATTGGGTATTATATTTTTTTATTATCTTCGAGGACTAATTTTTTTTTCATAGCCTGCCTGTCATTCCTATTATTAGTATAGATATCTGATATATGTAGTATGTGGTGTAATTTGGTGTTGTTACCTTGTTAACTTTAAGCGTGTGCGGGTGTGGCTCGGCGAGGAGCACCCGCAGGTCGCGCAGCAGGCGGCGCAGGCGCGCGGGGAAGCGCGGGTCGCGCAGGTCGCCCTCGCAGGTGACCACCACGCCGCACGCGCCGCCGCCCGCCGCGCCCCGCCCGTCGCTGTCCGCTGCCATGCTGGAATATCACCACTCCGCATTAGCTCATTCCTTCGCTAAATACACAAGCTTATTTATACAACACTAGCACAGGTTGAAATAGTACTAGATATAGCCTATGTATCTCAGTGATAATTTAGCTTTTTAGCGTTTATTCGTTACATACAAAAATAAAAATCTTCTCACTTTATAATATTAGTGTAGAGAATACAGCACAACCGCGAACATCTAAAATGCTATATACAGCGTTTTTTCCATTACGGAGCATAGTGCGACATTTCAAATTTCAATCAATGTCAAATTATTAAAGAACAATTTTTTAATTTTCTGTCACTCAAGAACTACTTAGTATTTTTGAGAGTGCTTGATATATGGATAAAGAAAGATGTAGTTGAAACATTCAACATTAACCGTTATGCCAAATAATGTGCTCTTGTGCTGGAGAATGCTGCTTATCAGCTGATTCACTTGCCCTTGTTAAAAAAGTTTATTTATATAAGAAAATACAGCACAACCGCTAACGCCTAAGATGCTATATGCTTATATAGTATGCTTAGTGCGAATGCAAACACAGATGTGAGTACAAATCAAATCAATTTGCTTTGACAGTTGGCTATACAAATCTGTCCAACTAACTGGACTTTTTTTTATAATATGAAGAGGGGAGACGAGCTGGACGCACGCCTGATGGAAAGAGTAACGCCAGCCCATAGCTAAGTTAAAAGTTACGTAAATTTAAATTGCGCTTCTTGGTCATAAGTCAAAATTTACGAGGGCAAAAGGTACTCCGAATAGGAAAATTCTAAGAGTTGTAAAAAATTATTATAAATTCAGTATACCCTAACTATCCTACTAAGTATAAAAATTTGTGATAAACGGATAAACTTGAAAAAATTGTCTAGTGCATATCTGAAAAATAGTTGTTTTTCATAACCATTACTGTGTATTGATATCTTTATATCTAAAAGTACAATCTTTAAAATTACAAAACATGATTAATTTCTATAATATATTTTTTGTTTATTTACAGTTCATACAATTTCTACCCTATTGGTTTTACTGTAAAACAAAAATTTAATGCATTCTCAGCCTATTTTTTGAGTTTTATTTGGATTAAATATTTTCATAACTTAAATAAAATTTTATACAAAATGATGATATTATGATACATTTAATTATTAAGATAATATTGTTATATCCTGGGGAGTAAGCATGAACAAAGTTTTTATACTCAGTAATATTTATTCAAATCTGGGCACATTAAAGTAAATTATCAGTCATTACTATCAACTTATGACTGTGCTCCATGGCTTATATTGTTATAAAATTAGATTTTTTTTTTAAATAGCCTGCAAAAATTGTCTTAAACTAATTCTTCTATTGATAAACTACTGCAGAAATTAATACATTTATATTATAAGTAAAGATTAGTGTAGATGAAAAATTCATGCCTTTATTAAAAGGGACATTTATTTTCAATTTACATGACATTAATGTTTCTATTGAATCTATTTAAGAATATAAGACATGTCATAGACATGGGTTTTTGAGAATTATTAAAAAGGTGATAAGACATACATCAATACATTCCGTATAGCATATTTACCTTGGTGTCAAGATCAAAAAAGAGAACATATGTTATACTCCCATTAAAAATAAAATATCAAAGTGAGTTTATATATTTCTGTATCCTTCCTTTAGTACGGAATATGGAATCAATCATTTACCCTATAAAATAAAATTTATTTTATTTAACAAAGGGAAAGTACAAAATAGTAAACAATATAAAAGGAAGAGCATGTAGTTAATAATTATTTTATATGTTTATATGTTATTTATCAGAATATGAATATAGAAATGAATATAATTGAGTAAATTTATTAATAAAAAAACTATATTAGAATCACAAACCTTGGGTAAGTTGTTAAGTTAAAGGATTAATTAAGAAAGATTCTTATATGAATAAAGTTATTATTGAGGATTTCTAAAGTTAAATATTAGACTGAATATAGTATGCCTTAATCTGAATCTTTCTAATATCCTAATGTTACCTAAACCTTTTAAAAAATAAAATATCATATTAAAAGACCAATGAAAGATATGAATCAAAACTTCTTGCATAAACTGAGTAACTGACTTCTCTTGATTTTCCTAAAATTATCTTATAGTAAAAATATATTTTAAAAAAAATATGTGGTGCACAATGCCTTTACAGAGACTATATTTAAAAACTTTTAACAAATGCTACTTAGTACTTTTACAAGATATAAATTAAAATTTGAAGTTGATATAAAACAGATTTAGACATTAATGTACAATATTGTTTGTTTACTGTTGCATCAATAATTTGCTTATTTTCTACTAACTCTTAATAACATTTTATAAAGCTAAGTTCTTATACTAAGTAGTAAATTATATTCTAACCTAATAATATAATAGAATGAGGTGAAAATAAAATACTAATAAGACACTTCTAATTTTTTCACCCTTTTTAGCTGTCAATTCAGTATGAAAAGAATAATATAGAGTATGCAAACATTTGTGGAAGATTCCAAAAACACGGCCGCATGTGTTACACAACTTTTCTACGTGTTTACTTGTTTTCGTGGTAAATCAACACATGATCGGGCGACGCGGGGCCGGCACCGCCGATAGCAAGTCCGCCACCACCGTCCGATCGTTCTCACCCCCCCAATGTGTCCATTTTGTTTGCGACGGTGTACAATTGAACGATCGACAAAATGTAAATAAACGTAATAAATACACTCACCTATCATACAATGTCACATTCCGCTTAATACCAAGCGATTTTTATTGTCTCGTATCCCAAATCATCCTGGAAAACCAAGCGCAACATTACATTCCGGCTCGTTCGCAAGGCAATTTAAGTTCTATGGTCACTCAATGTCCACTACTGCCAAAACATATGATACGCCACTTTTGTCCCGCTCCTGTTTCACTTGGGACACTGTCCGTAATTATTATTTAAGTATTCACATCGAACCACTAGATTAGAATAACAGAATTCTTTTCTAAAATCAAAACCACAGATTTATGTTCCAGTGACGCAAAGCTCACATATCGTGAAGAGCAGCAGCCATTTTGAAATGTACAGGGAGTACAGTCACGGCATGGAATATTAGTTAATTGTAGCCATCTTCGTTAATTATTCCTCTTCAAACACAAGTTAGTAGCTAATAAACTTTAGGCAAAATCCATATTCACACCTTAGGTCACAAAACTTCACGCCGTATTCTTATTGAAACTATCCAAAACAACCTAAGCGACATCCGATAATTCTAGCTTACCCCATTTGCATGACACACATAGATTTCAAAAAACAGCACTCAAAATACATATAAACGTACTTAAAACGTATCGCGTCGTATCATTGAAAGTTTTAGCATCACATCAGATTAATAGTTCAATAGAAAAATCAGTAAAAAGATTAATATATATTTTAAAATACTTAATCGGTACGAACAATAACAACGGACGCCATTTGCAATTTTCAACTTGACATGCGCATTGACTCAAAGATGAAAACATATGGTAATACTTTGTCAAAACGTCTTTATTATTTTTTTTAAATCGAATCTTATTAATTAATAAGTCTTTATTTAATGAAAAAAAACATAAAGACATATCTATTGTCGGACAATTGTTTAATCTTATATCTTTATCTATTTCTTTATTTATAACTTTATTTTGTTCAAACTCCTTTACAAAGTTGAATTACATGCATTCATGCTCCAATGAAGGATACCGGTGATTGGTCAAAATTCTATTCTTAGGATTTTAGTAACAATTTTGCTTTATATTATTGGCTAGTTTACCTAGACGTGTGACACGATTCACTTCCTGTCTTAGAACTAGAATGACAAAATTAAATATAGGTATATAATTTTTATTTAGAAATATTTAATTTGCGAAAAAAATCAATAAAGCTTTCACATTTGCACAAGTAACAGTAAAATTTTACAATCGAGGATGTATAATTATATGAACATATACTACGACATAATGAAAAATAATAAAACTACTATGTTGTATGTAAATGTACTACTACCAGTTAAATCAAAATGCTTTGCAAACATAGGTCGGCCGTAAATTTTATAATCCAAGATTTAGGATGTTATCAATAAAAGCACCATCAGTAGTTTATTAATTTTTATTAGGTAGACATTATAATAATTGAAATTAAAAATAATTATTTTTTTTTGGGTACATTATCTTTAAGGCTTTCTTTAGGGACAGCTTGGAACAAACCCTTTCTCGCCATTTCTTCCGCCCAGTCTTCAAATTCTCCTCGCCTTAAATTTATAAAGAAATTTTATTACAAGTTCAGACTCTGTGGTGTGCTAAATAAAAATTATTCCCCAGCGAATGCATAGATAAAATAAACAAAGTTTTATCTGGATATCAATATTTTTAAGTTTTTCATATTATTAATATCTGATAGTTTTTTTTAAATTCTCGAATAAAATAAATCATTATTTATTTTGTTGTACTAATCACTATTTCAAATATTGCATTTTTAGATACACTAAATCGTAAGTGTAATATTTTTTGAATAAAGCAAGGGTTGTCAAATGATAACTAAATCCGCTACAAAATGTTCTAACAGCTTACAAAAACAAACATAGCAGAATGTAGATTTATTAGCAGTTATCTGAAAATGTTTTGTTAATAAACATGTAAGTAAAAATAAATAATATCCTTATATGATAATTTAATGAGGTTATTTAAAGATTTTATAATATATTAAAATCTGTTATTGATTACATAGTTCGACGTAATATATCTTTTGTAGGTAGAAAACGATAGAATATTACCGTTGTACCAACTTATTTCCTTACAAAATAATGAATAAATGTCAATGATTATCAAATAATGTATTGCTTGTGTTGAGGATATGTAGCATTACCGAGATATAGATTGTCGGCGCTCAACAATTATAAAGTTTTCGGGATAGCTAACTAGTATTTAGTAACGACTAACGAGTTTGCCTCAAACACAATGTCAAAGTAGTTTAGACACGATACATAAATTTTAAAAAAGAAGTTTAATTTTATACTTAATGAAAAATAAAAATGAGCTCACATTCATCATTGTACTTACGCATAATATTCTTTATATGCTGCCCGCCTTGGTCTTCCAATAAAGAAATAGACACATGCTCCTGCTATACAGCTACAAGTCAGTGCTTGAGCCAGGACAGATGTTGTTTGTGACCAGTGCAACCTTCTCATTATGGGCTTCACCCGACAGGGGGGCGGTGGCGGGGGTGGTGGACATATTTGAGCACATGGATCTGGGGGTTTCGGGGGACACTGAACCATTCTCCAATTAAATTTTTCTCTAGAAAATGTCAATAGTAAGATTTACTTATAATTTTCATAGTAGCCTACAATAAAATGTCTAAACATCATTAGATAATATAATGTTTTCTTAGTCATAACAGATCAACATGGCACAAAGTTCACAAGGTGGCAGACATAGAAGCAGCCGAGACCATGAGGGCTCTATGCGTTATACTAACACGGATTGGGAAGCTAAGGAAGCAGTTTACCAACGGGAGCTTGATGAGGCAAGGGCTCGAGCTACTCAAATGGAAAAAACAATGAGGTGGTGGTCAGACTGTACTGCTAACTGGAGAGAAAAGTGGAGTAAGGTACGTAATGAACGCAATAAGGCCAGGGAAGAGGCTAAACTTCACAAAAATAAAATAGACATCATATCAAAAGAATTAAACACACTTAAAAGTGAAAAAGGGGAATTAGAACAACAAGTTGAAGAACTTAAAAGGGACAATGAAAAACTTTTAAGCTTAGGTGAAAGAAGGATTGTGTCTGGTAATTTAACTACAGAAGATGGTGTTGAGCTTAGAAAAAAGAACACAGGATACATTTCACCCAATGAAGCTTCAGGCCGTCAGAGAGCCTCGTTGGACTCGCATAAATTCTCAAATGTAGATAATTTACTTGCTAATAAACTTAGTGAAATGAGATTACGATTAGATGAAACTTCAAAAAGTTTGCAAAGTGAGAAAGATCAGAAATCTTTAATGCTTGTTAAAATTGAAACATTGACAGCACAGTTGCATAGTGCCAAAATTGAATTAGCTCATAGTGATAGAACACTAGGTTCAACAGATTCTAGTCATAGTGAAGTTGAGAGATTGCAAAATGAATTGCAAGACGAAATTGCGGCAAAACAGGTGCTAGAGGAAAAAATAGCTGAACTTAAAATGGAAATAGAAAGGCTTAAATCAGAAAATACGATCCAATGGAGCAAACGGGAACTGTTAGAAACCGAAAATGTTGCCATACTTAGAGAGAATAAAAAGCTTTATACACAAGTTTGTGAATTAAGAGAGCAGATACATAAACTGAATAGAATATCAGATGGGAGTATATATGGAGTACCATTCAATGATCATAATAATAGATTAGATACAAATGTGTTGTATATTAGAAAGACCAGTGTTAGCCCACGATCTCAGTCAAGCAACGGGTCATCTGAAGCAAATTTAGCCCATATGGATACTAAAACGAATACATCAGGAGAAGACGATGAATTAGCTATAGTTGAGAGAAATGATAGCCATTAAATTATAACTTTTTCTATTCTATTCTATTCTTAGTGAACTAACTTTTTCTTCTTTGACAAATCCAAACAATGACAAGACAAATATTTTGTTTTTAATAAGCTTTTTGTAGGTTGACATTTATATATTTAAATTTTCTTGACCAATTATCACATTCCTATAATAAAACCTATTTTAAATGATAAATACGAAGCAGAGAATGAACTAGACTTGAACTTTAAATGTACTATAGTACACAATTCTAATAGAAAGATAGAATTCAGTGTTCAAACTTACAGACATGAATTACATTTATAATTTAAGATAAAATGTTAACAATTAAAAATAGTCTAAATTTATATATAAATATCCAATCCAAGATTTAAAAGTTTTTAATCTACCATTTCACTTATTGTAAAAAAATATGTTATTTTACTTGAATTTCAATATATGCTTTTATTTATTGCTCGACTTGCCTTAAAATAGTTATAAGTTAACTCAAAAAGAATTTTAATATTGTTTAATTCTGATTTGAATTATATGTTGTATATCCAATTACAACTAATTTAATTTGGCCTAATTTAAACAAAGTATTTTGCAGTGATCAATAGTATGTATTTTATTTAAGGGATATGTGTGTTAACAAATCTAGTAGTTATAATAAAGTACACATGAACACTATTTTGTTTTTATTTCAATATTTTTGATTAATCATTTGTAAAATTTACATCAGGCAACAGTCCAATTTTATTAAGTTTCAAATTACGTTGTTTCTTATTAGGGAAATGTTTATTCTTTGGTTGTTCTGTTATATGCTTAGGTTGTTCCTTTGAAGTTCCAGGTTTCTCAACATTAGCTTCTTTCAACATATCAGAAATAGCCGTTTGTACAGGGACTTTATCACTTGTTGCATAATCAAGTATTTCAATTTCACAATAATTTTTACCAGCTTTTGAATGTATTACAGCTGGGAATGTAGTTTTATTCATAGTGTCAGTATCATCTTTATTAGCTTCAACATCACTGTTAATCTCGTCAGAATCAGATTGACTCCGTCGGTCTTTTCTTGAAGGTTCTTTATCAAATGCCTCTATGTTTAATTCCACCTCTGATTCCTGGAGTGTGTTCATAAAGAATGTCTTAGCTTTTTTTGGTTTAGAGTATGCAAGCTGAGGCTTCCGTTTTAAGGGTGATGAGATGGCTTTAGTGGGACTGCATGATTTTATTTTTCCAGGTTTTGTTTTTATATCACTTTTCTTTTGAGGGCTTTTATTAAGTTTTCTGTAAGAAGTTAAAAATATTAATTTGTACATACAAAAAGAAATAAATTGGAATGTATCAATGGCATTCTACATTTCTTAAAAGGAAACATTGAAGTATTACCTAGGAGAGGGAGGTCTAAAATCTTCAAAAATTGCGTAATCTTATACTTGAATGGTTCCTTACTTATAGAGTAATAAAATATTTGAAATTAAAAAAATTGACATACCTTTGTGCAGCGGATGTGAGATGCGCCATAGGATTGACCATATTCACCATAGCCTTATGTTTTATTGATTGGACGGTTTGATAGTGCTCCGGATCTGGTTCCACTAAAATTAAAATTTCAGTCTCAAAATGAATAAAAATAAATAAAAAATACATAAGTTATTTCTATATCATAAATAAATACCATCTTGATTTCCATTCATAACATTTTTTAATGTTTTCTGAAGTTCATTAGCTAAGTTTTCGTTTATATAATTTATATTCGGACTTTCCTTATATGTATCTGAAAGAAAAATATATTTTACACAAAGGTTGGTTTCTGAAGATAATTTTAAAAGCATTATTTATCAACAATATAATCTATTATGTCACCTGTTACACTCTTTCTAACTTGTGCATATCTTCGAGCTATTACTCCAATGTCTTTAATCATATCCAATTCATCATTCTGCTGATAAAAAACACCTTTTGGTCTAAGACCATCTTTATCTAAACTTGTGCAACCTAGGAACATTTATAATAGTATAGTTATTTAATACCATTTGCATAATATATTTTTTTATCTATAAAAACATCCAAATAAGCAGGAAGGGTTCCTGATTGTTAGTAACCACCTATAAGCACTTGCGAGGGACTTGATAAATATAATTACATAATATAAATTATTATTTTTACTAACCATCCATATATTTCTTGAGAGTTTCATCAAAGCCCCTCTCTCGTTCCAATGCATGGTACTGTGTATATTTAATAAGTATAGTTCCTAGTATGTACAAAACATCATATTGTTTGTTATTTCTTGCGACTGTTTCAAGGCGTTTTATAGCACTAACATCATCAGGAGTCACTCGAAGCCATGCAAAGTTTGGATAAGGTTGTTGAGTGAGTAAGGCATATACTAGATATAGTCCAACTTGAGATTCCTAGAGAAGAAATAATTTTTTCTGTACTAATATGACTACTATTAATTTCTTCCAATAAAAATAAATAAATTTCAAATTTCAAATATATACTCTAACTAAAATAAACTTTGCTATTAATAGCAAATCTTAACATAAGTTTTTCATGCAGACATTGTCTTCATTTAACAAAGTCACCATTTAATAAATATTCAATTCTATAATATACCTTGAAATTGCTTGTATTTGCCATCATAAATTGTTTAGCAACATGGATTACTTCTTCTGATAATTCTGCAATCTCTGCTCCAGAAATTCTCCCTCTGGATTAAAAAAAATGTATTTAGTAAGTTACAAATATGCACTTTAATGAGCATACATGCAATTGAAAATGTGCTTCTGTTATGTTAAAACGTTATGTGCTTACTCTATAATTCTATTAGAAAACTAAAACGATGTATGTAAACCAATTATTATAAGTTCTTTATACTTACTGATACATGGAGGAAAAATTCATTTCTTTCCATAAATTGCTAAAAGTGTAGAAATTTAAAGTGTCCAGTTCTAAACATTTTTGGATCATTTCTTCGCAATCTTCTTTGAATCCATCAGCTATGTGAATTTTGAAAAAACCATAATCTGAAACAGCCAATATAATTCAGGTATGGTATTATAAATACAATTAAATTATTATCAATTCTTCGATACTTACGCGGCATCTTGAATTTTTCAATGTTATTTTAATGCCGATAGATTTTTTAATACATATTCATGTGTATTCAGTAGCAGTTATATGTTTAATAATATTTATTTACATTTCCTTTCCAATCAAACATAATATAAACATATAAGTTGTCACTGTCTTAACTCATAACTGTCAAGTGTCAAGACTCAACAGGCCAATGGCACAGATAAGCAAATCGTGGTCAATATCGAATATTATTATACAAGGTATATACCAGCTAATTAATTTATTTACTAACTTTTGCTATATAAAGTACACTGTTAGAAAGCCAAACTAAACTAATCATAGTAATATTATAATATAATATTTCTGTAGGAACTATCACTGAGATTACGTTATACAATTTAAATAATATGTAGACTTACAATAATTCACCCAAACGTTAAAATTCATAAAGCACATTAAAGATATCTCAAATCTCACTGCTCTTCATTAAAATGGTAGTTTAGTAGTAATATAAAAATTGGGTGGGGCTGTGCCGGGGCACACGGCCGTTGGATTTAACGTGAAACATCTATGTTAGCGAATCGTTTTTAAAGTAAAAGATTGAAATGAAAAAAGATAAAAGCAGCGTCTTTAACAGCGAGCTGCCCATATAAGTGACTATTCACTTAAACACCACATGTTTGTCTCTATGACTAAAAGTTTTTTAATTATTACGGTACGATGATATAGACCTTTTCCTTATGGTCCATTTTTAAAACATGGTACCCGTATGTTTCGGTGCGATTTTAAAAATGTTTCACGTCAAATTCATTATTTTTTATAATTTCAAAATAACGGTTTTTTAAATATAAATTGTTTTGCCATTTTAAAAGTAGAAATTATTTCTACTTTCGCATATTTTAGCTTTAAATACTTTTTGTATTACCTTGTGTTATAAAAGGTAGCAAATAAAATCCTGTTTGGTATTAATTATTTAATAACTACACAATATTAAATACCCAATTAACAACACAACACTGCATGTAGGTAACACTGAATGAAACACTGGTAAGTATGCTTACATATATTTAATGATTTTTCATTTTAATGCTTTCGTTCGTGAAAGTCTACTGACACTTAGCGTCAAACAGGAATCATAGATTAAAGAACGAAATGCTGTGCGCGGATCGTTGCGTACATTTATTGCAGATAATAAACACTACTAATTGATAACTAAAAGTAATTGATTTACAGAGGCGTTTTTTCGATCAGTTTGTACCAGTGTCCGCACTCGCAACGGCGGGGGTGATCCTGGAAGAAAAACATAACAATTGAATAAGCCATAATATAAGAGACTTAAAAAATTTCTCAACAATAATAGATTTTGCTCAATCACTAAAAACTAACAGTATGTTACTTAAAAGTATTATATAAAGTAAAGAAAGAAAAATATTACCTTGTGTACCCAGAGCCAATTAATGCTTGTTGAATGTTCTTCACCTGAAATCATACAAGTATGCAAAAAATAATTAAGGAGGAGGAGCAATTGGTATTAAGATTGGAGATTATGAAGGGAGGAGACTATAGAGTATAATCCCCTTGTAAAATTATTAGCATTTTTATTACCCAAAATTTTATTAAGCTTTTTTATTCGACTTTTACTTAACGGGTTTACTTGCGTTTTTATAAGGGTGACAATATTACTACATTGTGATATAATGACCCATGTTAAAAATGCAAGTTAATTTTTATTCGACTTTTACTTAACGGGTTTACTTGCGTTTTTATACGGGTGACAATATTACTACATTGTGATATAATGACCCATGTTAAAAATGCAAGTTGAAAATAGCACAAAATATTGCACTACAGAGAAAATTCTATGTACAAATGAAATTTTTTCAGTCAACCTTATGTTTTAGTCAATCTTGTCTGTGAGTTATTTTGCTCTATTTGGAAATGAAACTTTGACATCACTTCCATTTAAGTTGTTCAAAAAAAGCGGTTTTATTAATTAATATATTTATATTTTCTGAAGTTAAATTGCTTTTTATTGTCGGTATTTCAATGACTTAAAGAAACTTTAAAAAAAGAGGCCTGTTTTAAGAATAAGATCTAACTGGAGTGATTTTTACTCATACATACAATATTTATCCTGCACTATATAAATGAATATATCAACATACATATGCAACCAACAATGCGGGCATCAAAGCAAGATGGCACAAGTGTAGGGTTGTCCCTTGTGCCGGCAGCCTTCTTCAATACTTTCATGTTGAAGGGATCATCGTTGCCAGACTGCAAGGCAAGTAATTCCTTCTTCTCCAGACCAGTTGCATGTTCCATGGGGTCAACCATCACTGTTTTAAGAGAAAATGATAAGTAGTGCTTAAATGTACATATACAGGTTTTGATGTACTCAAATGTATGAGTAGAGTTGTATGAGCCAAAATGTTTTATGTAAGATGTAATTATTAGTCATGCTTAATTCAGAGAATAAGTGTACTTTATAGATATTAGGTATGTTAAACTGTAATGTTTTATGCAAACATAACATGGCTATATCCTATTTTTAAATGTAAAAGCATTGAGGAAAACAATTATTAAGTAAATATATGACAGAGTATGGCTGGTAAACTTCATTAATAAAAGGATAAAATAATAATCTATGAGAAATGTACTGATATAAAATAATTCTAATAAGCATTTTATTTATCTTGCTCTAGATACAGTGTGAATGATAAGAACTATATGTGAAACTTTGTGAGGTTACCTATGTTTTTTGTTAAATATAAATATATAATTTTAATTGCTCTAGTATGTTCATTGAAAATATTTCGATTGCATCGATTTTTGCTAAAAAAATATTACGACATAATGTTGACATAATTTGGTTATGTGTGAGGGTCTATGTCAAAAATTAATAAGTTCGAGTCCATTAGGTACTCTAATCGAATAAAAACTACATGGTTTATATTGTTGTGATGTAAATTCTAATAAACTTCACTTTGATAAATATTTTAAAATATAAATAAGCATTTGACATTACGTAACTTAAATTTTGACGTTTAAGGCTAAGTATTTTTCGAAAAGGTTATTGTTATATTCTTACTTTTGTCGGCGTATCCCCTTCGGGCCGAAGAAAATAGTACACTTTTGAGAGCATTTCCGCGTATAATTTGTCTACACAAGGAAGCCATTTCTGATAAATTCGCACTACACCGTTTCTCACGATGGCTAGTGTGATTTGATGTGAAAGTAGGGGTGGAAGAAAATCGATAAACTTCAGTGCACCGGTTTCTCTATAAAGTTAAGCTACCGATTATTAAGTAGCCATAGACAAATAATCGGATGATAAAGATAAATAAAATAAGATTTTTACTCTGATCACTTATTTTGTTTTAAAGCTGTGAACAGAAACTTTAAAATTATAATCATATTAATTATATAGAAAACACTTGTTAGTCTAGGTTCATTCACAAATGATGATATAAACTTTTCTATATTAATAGTATAATCATTGTTGTGTTATAGGGCTGAATATCTGACAAAGAAGAGATTGGAATAAATTTATCTCATTTGAAATATTTATAAGGTTTCCCTCGAAAATTAGAAATTTTCAGTTATTAAGCATCATTGCTTAGCTAGAAAAAATGCTCAAATGCGTATAAATACTAGCGGTTTTTCAATGAGAGACGTCCGAGGGTAAATAAAACTATTATATTTTTCTTATGATAATTGATTTTATAATACATCATCTTGAAGTCACGTGAAATAATTGTTTTATGTTTGTCTAACTACTATTAGTTAAATTATAAATAAAAGAAGGCAGATAGGAATGTATACAAAATCTTGAATAGTATAATATTACGGTCTATGATCTAATTAAAAAGATAGATTTACTCTTACAAAGAAGTTGATTGTCTTTATTATTAAGATGTGTAGTATGTGAATGAGAGCTATTATTAATAGTTTTGTTGAGCGTGTTACAGAAAATGGTTTGCTTATAATAAACATGAGGTACAAATTTACAAAAAAAGTTCACCAGACCCGAAAAAGTTAAAGAGGCTATCCGTTTCATAATTATTTGAAATCATTCTTTTAGGTCTGAGGCCATTGATAAAACTACATCAAGAAAAAATATAGTCAGTACTTTTTCTTCAACCGTAAAAAAAGTTCTATACAGCGCCAATCTTGTGAGTTAAGCAGTTGTGTCCAAATAACCTGAAAAACAAATTGATAATTTAATATCTACCTTAGATTTCTTTTCATTTAAATATTGATCAACAACAAAAATAACTTGCCGCCAAAGTAAAAAGTACTTTTCTGCGAATTTTGTTAATCTTGTTTACGCATAAGAAGAAAGACGAAATAACAGTCGAATTAAATCAGTTTCTTGTACGACCACTTCTCTGGACAAAACAGCCTTTGAATGAATTGAGGCGGACATCGATTTCTCCCTCTTCCAACTGAAAATTTTTGATTTCTTTACTTTAATGTATTTTAAAAATTAAAGAAGACTATTTTTTATAAAAGTTATTACCGGGTCAGACTGATAGATCTCTCTATAGCATGAAGGTGAAACACATTCTCGAACGCAGTGCGTACGAATCAAACCTTTTAGACCACTACATATTCTACTCTGTTCACAAGCTGTTTCAAATTCCCGAAACGTCATTTCCTGTAAATAGAAGAAAAGTCTACTCCTTAATTATTTCTATAACTATTATTATTCACAAATTGAAATCTGTATTAGATATAGGTAGATAAATTCCTGCCAAAGGTAGATAATTTAAATCATTTCTATATGCACACCGGTTCCTCTAAAGATTATTACTATACTTAAACAAAAAGTAAATACTAACATTTTTCGGCGTATCCTTATATTGGAATTCCTTGAAAGTAAATGTACCTATATTATCTTCTGTATGGCATTTCATACAAAGACTTAAAATTAGACAAAAGCCACTCAAGTAAGGTATCTGATGCATTTTTATAGTAAAAGATTTATTTTTGCGTTTGTCTTTAGTGTTCTCTTATCATTAATCAATATTTCATTTCACAGGAGGTTGCTTTTACCGGAGGTGTATTGCGCAAGTCATGTTTCACTCATTCGAAGTGTATACTGTATAATACAAAAATACGATGATAATGTAATATATATTTATGCAATCATGCTTTAAAAAATATATTAAACTAGATTGTATTCAATCAACAAAAATACGTAAGTATTAATAAGCCGGTTTTCACAAAAACAACACTATTGCAAAAGTAAATTTGATAATTCGATATTATTATAATAATATACTTAATACCTACTTGTTTTTTAGGAAAATAGTCCGATTATTTGTTTAAACACTTTTGTGGAATTTTAATTTAATCCAGATTGATTAATTTTAGATATATGTATATACGTTCAGGTTTTGTAGTCTGTGGAGTGTCGACAAAATATTATGTCAAGTATTTAAACGTCAAACTATATAAATTTACTCAAGAGTCAAGAGTCAAGACAGAATCTGATTTCGATAAGCAATTTATATATTAAAAAATTCGGAAACAAAGAATATTATTGTACGCGCTGTTGTAAATGTGTATAATATTCATTACATTTGTTATTTAAAGTGTAGAAGAAAAGGGTCTATTAGTAAGAATCCATTTATTCGTTAAAGAACCCTAAAATTTGTGTTGTGGTGAAAATAAAGAAAGACTATTACGTAGATCTGCATCTGTTTGATACTGGTTTATTATTCAATATTTTGGATTCTTTCACCATTCTGCGTATTTGGTGAGTAAACATTTTTGATTTCAATTAAGTTACCTAATAAGAATTGCTAAATATTATTTTCAATATAATATTCTGAAATCAAGGAAGGGAAGAAATATTGTTAAAATTCTATCATCTTCTTAAATAAATGTTCCCATGACAAAGAATAGTTTGTAAAAGTACCATACTAGGTAATTAATAGTTATTAGTAGAACCAAGGTACTAGTGGAATGTAACTCAGCCATACATTAAATCCTTCTAAAATATTTATGTAAGTTGCATGCCATGATCCAGTTAAAATAATTCAAATGATCTGAATTCATGACTGAGAATGGCCTCAGTGCAAACTCAGTGCATGAGCACTCAAATACAATGTAGCATTCAAATTTAAACCTTAACAAACAGTTAATAAGGCTTATTTTGTAAGTACTTGGGAGTAAGTACCGCTAAGTAATTTCTGTATATAATGTACTCTGAACTGTTCTGTAAAGGCTGTTGTCTTTGATTATTAAACACTAATGGTGTTTTAATACCTATTGTGACGAGGCTTTTTTGAATTGTTGTATGATTACAGACTAACTACCTACCTATGACTCATTTTCTATCATAATATTATTTTAATCTATGGTCAAAAATGAATATATTGCTTTCAAGGAGGAAAAACTAAGGGAATTTTCTCTGTAAATTTTTTTATCAATACAAATATTATATTGTAGTATTAAGTAATTTTATAGCTCAATTTACTACAATGGTAAAACTAGTTTATGGGTAATAAAGATATCAAATAAATTTTAATATACAAGTATTTACAGCGCAGGTAATGTTGTCAGTTCGTAATTCTATTTATTCGTGTTATTTGTAATATCTTAACAACAAAAAAAACCTGCTCTTGTGTCATTTACTGCAGGTAAAACTGCAGAACACAGCTAGTGTTTATAAAAAATATATAATTATCAATAGGAAAAATTGCTCAATTTATTTCCTTATGCAAAAATAATTGCAATATTGTTCTATAGTGTTCTATAAACTTGACAATTCCAACTTGAGATATTTTTTTATTGACAAGACACATGAAGATAAAGCTATGGGCTGGTTATACCAATAAACCATAATTAGTCGTGTAATATGTATATGATAAAGCAACATTCTATCAGAAGCCGTACAAATTTACTTTAGCTATTGTAAGTACGCTGGGTATATTTGCACCAAGTCATATTGTATTACTAGCTGTTGCTTGCGACTTCGTCCCTGTCGGATCTATTTCTATTATTATGTTATAGTGAGTCAATCTTAGAAGATAGACATACGCTGTCGCGAACTTTTTTTAGATAATTTCAAGAGGAATAATTCTTTCATACATATTATTTTTGTATCTTGAACCGTTTTCGCAGCGCACGCAAAGGAAGCCCCCAAAGATTTTCCCCGTTTTTTCATATTTCCCATTATATCTTCGCTCCTATTAGTCTAGCCTAAAGCCTTCCTCGATAAATGGTCAATTCAATAAAAAAATAATTTTTCAATTCGAACCAGTAGATCCTGAGACTAGAGCGTTCAAACAAACAAACAAACAAACTCTTCAGCTTTATATATTAGTATTGATGTTATATTGAACCACAGATAAGGTTATAGTGCTTTGTCACTAACACTGTCTGTCTGTCTTACCATCATGCTAAAACAACTGAGCCAATTAGAAAACAATTTGCTACAAAGATAGTCTAAAGCCTGGGGAAGGACATGGCTACTTTTTTTTGTTTATATGAAAGTCCACACGGACAGAGTCGCTGGCAACAGCTAGTTTTAATATACATGTCACATACATATGTCTAAACATGTAAAATGAAAGTACTAAAATTCCTTATATTAATACTGTCTAATACAGTTATAGATAGCTTCAATTTATTTGTTTACGATATAAATACAATTGCAACTGAAATAAGTCATTTAGGAATAATATACAATTATGATATATTTTTATGATTAAAATGTTACCAATTTTAGTTACAAGAACAATATTTACGTAATAACACGGCATGTTGTGAGTGCATTAAGTACATTTGCACTGGTTCGTACATTGCTATGTTTAACAATGATGAAGTTTAAGTACATTGAATGAAATTTTTTTACACAACACAAAAACTAGTTATAATGAATATTATCTATCTAATAAGATAGATATAAAAGTTAATCAGGATGTGATGTATGAATTATAATTTCATGCAGAAACTATTGATTGGATTAATATGAAATTTGGCATACAGGTAAATTTAATTTTGCATTAACTCAATAAGATTATCATGCTATTGTTCGGGGAACGGAAACTAGACTGGTAAAAGAACAGAGAGTGCCATGTACTTTTAAACTTGTAAGCGTAATAATTTTCTTGTTTCCTAATATAATGGAATTATTAATTTATATTACTTAACAGTATTAAATGTATGAGTACAGTTGCAAGTACATTTGGTACAAAT
Organism: Eurema hecabe; assembly: GCA_026213755.1. Classification (NCBI taxonomy): domain Eukaryota; kingdom Metazoa; phylum Arthropoda; class Insecta; order Lepidoptera; family Pieridae; genus Terias; species Terias hecabe. The sequence continues at coordinate 4,892,315 of JADANM010000147.1, read as the reverse complement.
GAACCAAGTTGTTTTTTGCAAGAGTGAACTAATAATGCTGAAATGTTTATTTTTAACAGGTCAAATGGTTATAATTGTTTTTGTAAAAAATAAATTATAGCAGTTTATTTTTAATAACAGATGTTTGAAATGATATTCATTATATTGTTTGGATAATGTTTTTTGTACTTGTTTTGATTTGTTACATAATGAGTTTCTTTAATAACATATTTATTCAATTATCTCTTTATTATTAGTAAAAGAGATTAAGTATGTTTGTATTAATTAATAGCTCTCACTTTAATGAATCAAGGCCTATTATTTTCTTTGCTGCAGAATTTTCTGTCCGAATGAATGACTAAAATCATCTAAGTATCCACGAGCATATACTTTTTTTAAAGCCTTTTGAAAGTGTTATTATTCAACAATTTTTAACTGTAAATATGTATGCTGTGTTTGTTTTTTGTTACCATTTATTCAATATTGTGTTTTGTCGGCAAAAATATTTTTTTCGTTTCTAACAAAATGTTGAATGTCAGTAAATTATGTACCAAGTATTAGAATGAAAACATATTAGTTTCTATGCTCTAAATAGCGTTGATAATTCAAACCACGCTTATGCAATAGTTATGGCATCACAGTTTTAATGAAATGGGTCATAACTCATAAGTAATGATTCTAGGAATAAATGTTTTTAATAATTAGGCCAAAATGCCTTTGGATAAAGTTTGACACCAATTTGTTGAGTCTCTTGCTGTACGTTTGTAGGCTTTTTTTGAAACAATGCAGTGGATTTAAATTTTTATACAATTTTTAATTGATGAAGTGATATATTAAGAGGATAGTTTTCTATATTATAACTACATGTAACATGTATAATGTAAGTGTGCGACCCCCTTTATCTACCTTTGATAGTGTTTCTTTCCTTTTCCTTTCTACCTACCTAAAGGTAGCGAAAGATAAATAAACAAGAAATACAGGTGACGCAGTGCAACTACAATTATTAGAATAACATTTTCTTATTACATAATTACACATATCAATCGACATATGGGCCGTTAATTAAATTATTATAAACTAACTGTTGCTTGCGACTCCGTCCGCGTGGACTTTTATATAAACTTTGACCCCCCTTCCCTCCATACAACCCTTATTTCCAGTTAAAATGTAGCCTATGTTTTATCTCAGGCTTTAGACCATCTGTGTACCAAATTTCATTACAATCGATTCAGCAGTTTGGCCGTAAAAGCGTAAAATTATGAAGAGTTTCAACTCCTGGCGCAACCTTTTGGAAGTTGATTTATAAAAAAAATAGCCTATGTCCTTCCCCAGTCTAAAGACCATCTGTGTACCAAATTTCGTTCTTATCGGTTCAGTAGTTTTAGCGTGATGGATAGACAGAGTTACTTTCGCATCTATATTATTAAGTATGGATTATGTATTTACGTTTACGAAGGTATATTAGTAGTATTTTCTAGAAAAAAGCACTGACCTAATCTTCATACGCATGTAACGAGGTTACATAAAAACATTAAATTTTATTTAATTTTTAAAGGATAAACATTTTATTATTTTTTTAAGTTTGTACATGTAATTGTTTGGCTATTAAGATGTGTCCGATAGCGCGTGTAATGATAACTTGGAAATTTCTAGAGTTTAGTATGACGAACGAATAATTATAAAAATAATATACGACGTATTATGTCGCTTACAATAAGCAATTATGAGATTTTGGCGATTTATAAAAAAATTTTCTAAGGCTAGGTAAATTTATAAACAGCTCCTGTAACACGTAATAAAGCTGTCTCAAATATGTACATATCTTTATTCAACTTGGCTACACGTAATACTAACATTTTTGAATCGTCATGGTATTACAAAACAATCATCTGAAAGAAGTTTTAGACATTAAAAGAGATTTATTTTCACATTAACAGTATCCTTATGGGCTCGTATTAAATAGTAGGTACTAGTCTAAGTACCTACGCGCCCCGTAGATTGGCACTTAAAATGCATGCCTTGGAAGCCCTTAAATATCAAGCATTGTTACTCATGTTTTGATCCTTTTTGTGTTTATGTTTTCAAGCCTTATTAAGACTTCCCCAATGAATCGACTATTCAACACAAATGTATTTTTTGAATTCTTTTAGTAGTTCAGTATTATATGTGTACTACCTATATGTGTATGTATACTAATATGTACTAGCAAACCCGACAGACTTCTGTCAAAAATTTACCAGCAATTATTCTTTTTGTTATTGCCGTATAGATACTTGCATTTCAAGGAACATTAAAACAAAAGTATTGGCCAAATTGGTCCAAGCACTGTTGAGTTATGCACTTTCTTTTGCTATTAATTTTAAGAAAAATATGTACGTAGAGGCTTGCTTTTGTAACAATCCGCCGTTTTATTCTTTAATTAAAAAGGGTATGTGCGTATATAGTGTGAATCACTAGAAAAACCATGGCTTCCACGTAAAGTATCAGTTATCTGATGATAATGGCTGTTATGACAGTTAGATAAGGCCACTCGATCTATAGAGGGCATGGATATATTTATCTATATGTATATTGACACACTATAGAAATTCTAGGAAGTTTCGTTTTCATATCTCCAAAGATTTTGAAAATAAAATCGCTAGATAGCGATAACTCCCAAACAACCATGGCAATATGGAAAAGTTTTTTATAACAAAGTCCTTTGCCGTGTGACTGTTTGCGATAGCTATTATTGTAATCTTGAAAAACTCAAAACTAAAAAATCTTTTTCAACCTAACGAACCCCTGTTGGTCACAAATGTAATACCTAATTTAGAAGTGAAAATAATGTAGCCCTATTTTTTCCTCTATATACCAAAAAGTATTGCACCAAGTATTGGTATAGGACAATAGCAATTTTAACTTTCTAGCCTCTCAAATTGATAGACAAAAGTGATAAGCTATATACGTCAAAAACTTTCTACTTTAATTCTCACTAGTGTATAATCACTCATAGTTAATGTCTTAAAATAGTTCAAGATCAGAAAAATAATGGTATTATCTTTAATTCAAGAATCTGTTAAGAATAGAAATATTACTTGTTTATGTGAAACAAGTTTGAAATAATCGTCGATTAAATTAAGATATAAAAATGTAATGTTTGTTTATCAGCATAAAAACCAGACGAGCAAGAACCAATTACGTACGATAAATTTATTCTACATACGAGAATTATGGTCTAATGAAGGTTTTTTACCGAAATAAATCCTTAGAATATGTGTTAAGTTCAGCAGTAATAATTTTATATCCTTTTGAATTTATGATTCTGTTAAGCGTTAATTGGTTCTGCTCTGTAAATACGGCATTTTTTTCAAAACTTCGAGCTACATATTTCCATCGTTTGGTCCTTCCTCACCAAGTTTTTCAATTTTCTCAAAGTCCCGCATTGCGGGTAAATGGGATGATGGTCGTAGAGAGGGTTATCTTCGACAATGGTCAGAGTCCTCATCGTCATCGAGATTTTGTTCCTCGAGAAGGTTAAAAGGTTTTTGATGAATGTGCTACGTCATCGAGTTAAAATGATAGCCATATTTTTTATGTTTAATCCCTCAACATTGGTAAAAGTAAACTAATTTCTAAATTGATGTCCAAAAAAAAATTTTAATGTCATTAAAACTCATTTCAACACACAAAAGAATCAGAATTGTTTTGGATGTTATCACAGGTCCACAATAGGGTTGGGCCGGCGGACGATTGCCTCGTGCGTCCTCAGCAGGTCCGCCCCCAAAGGGTGCGCGACGGAACACCGGTGGGTTTTAGTCGGTAGTGGCCCCTTTTAGGCGAGTCCGACATAACCGCCTCCTTCTTCCCCGTGGACGACGCGGTATCCGTAAGAGTTTTTCCCCCGGCAAAAAAAGGTCCACAGTAGGGTTCTCAACCCTCTACAACTTTTATTTAGATTCGGTTTGCAAGATTATCGTGAACGTAGGCGATTAATTTAAATTAATTTCTGCTTAGGCTCTTTTACAAAATTTTATAAAAAAAATTGTTAAGCTGTTTCGAAATTTTCCTAAATAATAGATTAAGAATCAGCTTGTTCAGGTTGGTACTGAGTAAGCGTCCCAGTTACACAGTACCAACTTTATCCAGCTGAACATTCAATATTTTTTGCTTATACATATTACATTTAGAATATCGATTTAATTATTTTAATCGATTGATGATTAATAGATAAAGAAACATAAAAGATAGTAGAAAAATAGATAGGTATTATCATATGAATGATTCACCTTATTTTAAGCACATTCTGAAACCATACAAACTGTAACTACCAACTTTCACCGCTTTTAATAAGATTAAAAGCTATGCATGGCTTTACTAATGAAATTTATATCTAGTTTATAATTGCTTGGTCTCTGTTTTATTGCTGCTATCCTGTTATTTTTGTTCGATGTTAATATATTATGGGCTATATACTTTTGCGAAACATATTTCAAAAATAATGTTTTTCTCTAAGAGGGTCTTCAACAACCGCTTAGTAGATACAGAATTCCATGTACAACTATTTGAAATAGTTCGGTTTTTAATTCCCATTCTTCATATTTGATAAAAATATTGAATAGAAGGTAAATTGGTTCTTTGGCTATATGTAACACATATATGATTAAAATATGTATTAACAATTATATGCAATGTGCATTCGACAAATTGTTTTATTATTTCACCTATGATATAATATCGTTGGCTCAGACTCAAATGGCCGAATAGAAAGCGAGATAGTTGTTTCTAGTTAATTATATGAACGTGTGCAATATTTCAACTCAAATAAAATTTTATTTCTTATAAATGCATTTATCAACTTGCCAAACAAGTAAATTGGAGATACGAAAAATCAAACTTGTACGACAGCTAAGTAAAAACAAAATTTATTCCAAATGTTGAATCTACCATTAGTAAATTTATAATTTATTACTCTTTTTTATGCACTCTTACGTGTTCTTAGTGTCATAAGTCAACGCTCTAAAAATAAGAGAACAAAGGAGCGTCGGAATGAATTAATAAATGAATAAATACATAATAACGAATGTTTCGTTATTAGGTGTGTTCTATAGACGCGGAACGCAGTTTAGATCGGGTGCTCGACCCGCCATATCATACACAGATAACATTATATATATTTGCGCTGTTTTACAGTGATGTTGTCACAACTCGCGTGCTAGCTGGCCAGTGATAAAAAACATTAATTTAAAAAAAATATTGTCAAGTTCGATTTTTAATTTCTTGTTGATTTTAAGCGCGTATGTATAATTATTTTTGCGTCAATTGCACAGTGAATTATTGAGAAAAAAACAAAAACTTTGATTAAATATCGTGTTTAAACTAAAACCGGCTTAGCTCTAGAAGTGCTAGTGTATTTTGGTAATTTGTGTCGTGGCCGAAAATAGTTGGTGTTTTTTGGCGGCAATTTTCTTGGCATTGGTATTAAAGTTTTACAATGATGTCGTGTGATCTGCAGAAAGTTATGGAAATAATGATTTTGCGTAAGTTTTTGAACGTAGCATAAGATATTACCTATTTTTTTATCATAAAAAAATAAAGATAATTTTAACATTTTAATAGTTTGTAGCGTTCCCGTTGTAGAGGTTTACCCAAAAATCTACAGAATCAATTTTCAGAATTATTTTTTTGAGCAACGTTCTGAAACTATATTTTAAATACTTATAAAAACTATATTTACAAGGTGCGTTCAGTATACGTTGAGATATTAGTAAAAATGATCAAGCTGTGAGAAGCCTCGAATGATTCTATTTGTTTGTATGCGCTTGCGCAAGCCTATTTACTCGAGCACGTTGACCTTAGAGCTTTACGACCATAACTTTTCTCACTTCCACTCATGTGATATCGTAACTAGGCCCTTACGTTGATATATTGAAGTACATACCAATATGAATACTTTTAAAAGGGGTATAAATTTGTTTTTGATGTCTGTTGGAAGCTTTATCATCTACTAGCTGTTGCCCGCGACTCCGTCCGCGTTTACTTTCATAAAAAAATTATTCCCCTGGAAACTAGATAAAAAGTATCCTATGTCCTTCTCCTGGTTCTAAGCTACATCCCTACCAATTTTCAGCCAAATCAGTTGAGCCGTTATCGAGTTATAAATGGTGTAACTAACACGACTTTCTTTTATATATATAGATATAGATTATCGGTCATATTGAATATCCATTGTGTACTACTTTTGTGATGTAAAAGAAAATCTTAAGTACCTATTTATAAAGTGACATAATATGTTACAATGGGCCGTCTTCGTCGTCTCAGCCGTGGGACGTCCACTGGTGGACATAGGCCTCCCCCTTGGACCTCCGTAACACATACCGCTCGGAGGCGACCTGCAACCAGCGTCTTCCGACTTATAATTAGTATTGTTATTTTTAGATGCGCATTTTATAAGAAATGTAACAATTCACTTGTTCCACACTATTTAATATTTTTTTTATTAAAAAAAAACAAATATATACGACCGTTTTCGTTACATAATTACGAGGAAGTTTTAACATAAACAATAATTATCATGTAAAGACTAGAGGGTAGATAAAAAGCAGACCTCATATATTATAATTTATATTTGATAACGTTACGAACGGAATACTCGAAGCGAGAAATTGAAAGTTATTGAAATTTAAATTTGATAGAGCGATAAATATTTTATCAGCGGTTTGAATAATATAATTGAGGTTATGATGTATGATGAATATGTGCAGTCTCTGTAGTTAATATTTCACATTTAACAAAATATTTAACCCGTGCCGACTTCGATTTATAATAGGTATAATGTTAATTATCCTTTTCGTTTTTTTTTTATATATCCTATGACACTCAGCAATAATGTGGCTTTCAATTAGTGAAAGAATTTTTAAAATCGGTTCAGTAGATCCCGAGATTACCCCTTACAATTAAAAAAACACACAAACTTTACTTCTTTATAATATTTAAAACTTTCACATGAATCATTCTTATCTGATAAAATTACTTTATAAAAATCAGTTGCGTAGTTTTAAAGATTTAAAAATACATAAGGTCAGCCAAGAAAGCGACTTTGTTTAATACTATGCTATGATAATGTACCTAATTCTTTCTTTCTTTCTTATATTATGGCATTAGCGTCTAGCTTTTTGCCAATGTCAATGTAATAAGAGGCAACGTGGTCAAGATAAAAGTCGATATGAGTCAAGTAAAATCGTCATCAAGTCGTCTTTAGTCCGGTCAGTGAGTCGTTTCGTTCTGCCTTTCGTAAAGTGATAGTGAGCTTTACGAAGAACCTCGACGAATCTTGGAGCAATCGGAACGGCGCTACTAAGCGCTCTCAAATGAATTCTTCATTTCTTGGACACTTATTAGCTAGTTTACTGCATCTACTATACTATATATACTATCACAATCATACATTAAATCACTTTATGCGCCAAAAAAGGAATATTCGATCGAGATTACAAATAGACGCTGTCAGATTGCCGCCAAAACTCATGTACCTAATTGAAAACGAGGCGTTTAGAATTTAATTTTTTTTATCGAAATTCGAAATTGCATTGTTCTTTTTTATCTTTTTTATCTGGCTGTATTACTGAAATCAGTGACTCATATGTGATAGATACGTTAGTCACTGATAATGAAACGATCGATGTACTCCTAGATATCCTCCGGGTCTCAGAAGAAAGATTCTTCATTAGGCAGTGCAAGAACTAGAGAACTTAGATTAAAAAAAATACTACTACATTTTAAGTTTTTAAATTGATTTCGTGCAATTTATTTAGCTTTGTTATATCTGTAGCGACCGCTATTCGTGCGCCGAGTCTGAATCGCGCTTACGATATTTTTCCGAGACTTAGCATATATACAACTTCTCGAAATCGAACCATTGGGGCCTAACGGCCGGCCAGTCAGTGGTTCGACTGGTCGAGGATCCTCCCTTTTGTTCAGAGGAAGGTTACATCCTCCTTCCTTCCCACAGTGATGACCCCGACGTGATCTGAACACGCAACCTCCTGATCTGGAGTCAGTACAGTCGCTTGCAAAAGTCGATCAGAGTAAGTTGTCAGAATCAATAATTTAGTGGCAGTGGCCAGTGGTGAGAACTAGTGGTAAGAATCAACATAGAATTAGTATTTTCAAAGTACAAGAATGCAAAATTCAACAATTTAAATATTTCAGTAAGTTTTCTTCAGTTTCAAAAAGTATACATATAATAACTGATGGATTTATTTCACTTGAAAAGTTTGATTTTGGAAAATATTTTTACTTGGTATATTCTTAATGGTAATAATGTTTGAACCACTTAAAGATTCTTTGTTCTTTGTTATGTTAACCTAAATAGCTACAAAGACTTGTGTTATTCCTAGCAACTAGCAAATATAAAGCCTTTAATCTGTACTTTTTTTTAGAAAAAGCTTTCTGTAAAGCAAGCTTATAATGTAAGGACTTTACAAAGTCTAACGTAAAAGTATACACAATCCATACTAATATTATAAATGGGAAAGTGTGTCTGTCTGTATGTATGTCTTTCTTTCACGGCAAAGCAGTTGGACCTCTTTAGTTAAAATTTGGTATGTAGATCGATTATAATTAATACCCTGGATTAAAACATAGGATACGTTTTATCCCGCTATTGCCCCGGGAACGGGAATTAGGTACGTGGGTAAAGCCGCGGGAAGCGACTAGTAAGTTATAATTAAAAACAGAGGTCAAAATAAACGTTTTATTAAACACTAGAATGAATATGCTATAAAATATTTTAATATTAACTTGATAAGTAACGTTGAATGTATTAATATATTTTTGTAGTTGCGAAGGTGATATTTTTTTAGCCCTCTCCTCCAAAAAGGGATGATCCTCGATCATTCGTACAACTGACTGACCGGGCATTAGCCCCCCCATGTTTCGATGTCGACAAATTGTAATATGCTAACGGCCAAATACTCACACGCAAATTAAATTTAAGCACGCCTTAAGACTCGTAATTTTGACAGTTTGTACTTAAATTTAAGTTACATTTCAGTATTTCGGCATAAATCTCCAATAAATATAAATACAGGGATTCAGAATATTAGAGTAGAGAGTAGAGAACGGTATACATTGTAGTTTGGTACTCGGAACGTGTACGTTGTAACGCGTGCACGATAATGTTTATTGTCCCGTTTCCCGTTAGTGGCCTTGGTGTTGGCTTACATTTAAATACTCAATGGCAGCGGTGTGAAGGATATACGTACATACATAATATATACATATAATGTATTACTCTTATATACAAGGTAGATCTATATAAATGTATACAGCAGAAGATTTCGTTTTATCATTCTGAGCTTAACAGATTTTTTCAACCGAATTCAAAAGTACGCGATAACTCCGCCAATTATGAATTGATTTGAACAAATCTTTTTTCGGCGTATAGACAATACCTCAAAGGTCAATAAAAAAAACAATCCCCAAGGTGGAACATTGGGGATGAACTTTTTTTATTATCATGAAGTCGGTTTTTAAAGTTAATTAATAATTATCGTTGTGAACGTTCATGGAGTTATTGGATGTTGAAAATATAATATTAGGATGATTATTATTACCCAGCGTCGTATGTCACACATTAATGTTTTATATGTATAATATATTATGTATGCTTAAAATTATTGTGATGTTTGTTAACTATAACTTGTTTGCGCATAACGACCTTCAATTTAGCCCATACATATTTATTTAATTTTTTATTCATTATTAAGCCCTTACAAAAACTTCCTTACGTTGTGTCATTAATATATATTTATAATAAATCATTGTGAACTTGCTATAACTTAGGTATTAAAGAGTTTTTTAAAAGCATATCCGAACTCGTGGTTATAGAGATAGCTGCGTTTAAACAAACTACCATACGCTTTAGCTCTATATAGTATTAGTACAATTAATATGCCACGTGTTATTGTCAAATGAGACATAACAGTTAAAATGACGCGGTATTTACTACGCGGTACGGTCGGCAGAATAAGTGAAAAAAAATATTAATACTAAAAAAATATTTCCACGTGCTATTGTCGAACGAAACGCTTCAATTACGGGTAATTTGCCACGCAGCTCAGTAGGGTTGGCAAATTTATTCACGTCGCCTGGCGTGGTAAGGGGGCCTTTGCGGCCATCTTTGCTATCGGCCCGGCAACGGGCAACCGCTGGCGGGGTTGCGGAAGAGTCTGCAAGGGTACCCGTGACTCCGTCATAAAGCGGTATGGTGGAATAAAGTGGGGTTTTAGTCGGTAAGAGTCCGACATAACCTACAGTCCAACCCCGAGGGCTGTAGGTATGCATGAGCATTTCCCTACTATAAAAAAAAAAATAGGGTTGGCAAATAAGCCAAGTACTATAAAACATACATAAATGTAGAAAAAAAAACAGTTACGTGTAACTATGACTTTTCCGTTTTGTTAGCAATTTTATAATAATATTATTAAAAAGCTATAAGGCAGACGGTATAATTATAAATTTCATTGAACCTACGAAATTAGGTTGGCCATTGCGTTGTACTGTTTATGGTTTAAATTAATATACTTCATAAAAAGCTCGTGATTCACGCTACGTGATGTGTAGGTACAATATGTTTATATTAAAGAAGAAGGCGTAAAGTTGGACTTTAATTAAGATAAAAGCTACGATTATGATGATTACGGTTATTTAAATATCGTTAAGTGTATTTTTTACATATCTTTATTTTGAAGAGATATCATTTTCTGAGTATGTGACGTCACATAGCCACAAAATTTACTAATTGAGTAATCACCCCCTTGTTTTGAAGTAGGTTAAAACTTGCTAATCAAAGCTAGTTCCCAACAAACTATAACAGTTACACGCTCCCATCGTATTATATAGTAATGATAGGCTTGTTTTGCTAAATTGTTTGTTTTCGTTGTTTGGCTTCGAAATTGTCCATGGTGTGGACTCTAGTACAATGCTATTATTTATTTATAATATAAAAATGAATCGCAAAATGTTTGTGCAAAGCGCATAACTCGATAACAGCTGAACCGATTGACATAATTATTTTTTTTAGAATATTCTTGGATGTACAAGGATAGTTTTTAAGCAAAAAAAGGAGAACAAGGTGTAAGGTTTTGGGTAGGCTAGGGTATAATGTGAACGCATTTTCCGATTTATTTTTATATTATAGGTAATATTTAGTTCTGTTTGTAAAAAAGTAACTGTCTCTACTAACTATACGCTTGATTAATATTTATTACTTTACTTGTTATAGTTAAATTGAAAACTACAAGTGGTCATTTAATATGTCTGATATTAAGATTGTTACTTGTATTACGTTGGTGATTCAACAACAACACTTTGTGAATTATATTTTTAGTTGGCTTTGTCGTGATAAGATAACTAGATACTATTATTTCAATATCGTATCTTTTATGATATTTGCTTCACTGACTTTATCATGTTTTTGAACTTTACAGATTTTTTTTGTGCATTTTATGCATAGATTTTTGTTTGTCGTCTATAAAAACTGTTTAAAGAAGACAGCTAATTAAGTTGAACCCTTCCGAATAGGTATTAATGTACTTAAATACGTATAACGAATATATTTAATAATATAGTCATAGAAATGAGGTCTGTTATGGCTCTTTGCAAAATACGTCACTACTGGCGTTTAGATATGGTATCAATAATTATTAATTATGATATAGAAGTTATAGATTGCTATTACGATATTTGAGGCTAATGAAACATTCGTTTTTACAATCAATAAGTAACAACGTACAATTTATGTCGAGATAAAAAGACGAGACAGTGGATAAATAGTACAAGGAAGTCAGTTTTTAGGGTATTTTTTGTAAAAAAGCGATTGATGAAACGTATACAGTACTCCTTACATTAAATTCCAATAGTTTACCTTTCTTTCCCTTTTGTACATTTCGTAGATGAATAAATAATTTGTGCTTATCTTGATTTTTTTTCAAGTTCATTACCGTTCTCATTTAACTGACGCCGTGTGTAAAAAACGGAATGTAAACAA